>JAUZSU010184243.1:12500-24102 GCA_034780255.1 Parotocinclus maculicauda
GTCGACGGGAACGCGTACGTCCCGGACCTACAGTCCAAATCTGGTCTTGTGGAGCGGTCGCGATTCGTTTAACGTGAAACGAAAGACCCCGATACGAACCCCAACTTTACAAGCTTAACGAGTTCTGCAGAGAAACAAGAGCTTTGCAGTCATTTTGCGTCAGCACGGCCCGGCGGGTTTAGCTCTGGGCCGAGGAGCCGGGAGAAACCAAACGGGCTGCTGATCGTCAGTAAATCGAACGTTTGTTATCTTCACTTTCACAAGATACTTTTCAAACGTGTGTACGAGAGGGAAAGGGGGGCAGGCGGCCCTGGATACATGATGCAAAAACAGCATGTGGAGATGCAGTAACTTTGAACGCCTTGGCGCTGCCAACCAACCCGCCTCATGCCTGCTTATCCAAGTTACAGCTTCGGTTTCTGACGTTTCTTTCTTGCAATTAAAATTCGTTCCTGGGCGTGCACGCTGATGCCAGGATAAAAGGGCCTGGGCGGGGGGGGGTAGGTCAGGAAGGGCAGGGCCAGGTCTAGTTTGAGGGCGACTCCTAACGGGAGCAGTGGAAGAAGAGGGATTTTATTCTTATGCTATTTTCAGTTACTCCTCTGTTCATTTATTGTTTTTGGTTTGTTTAAGCCCGTCCTGGACAGGTGCCTCCCAAATTTGGTCCCCTTTTTCATATTTTGCACGGCGTTTAGCTTTCAGATGAGTTCGTCGTTGACCCGTCCTACCGGCAGTTTGTCCACCTGTGATGCCCGTAGTGTCTGTATTTTGTCTCAACTTAAGACTAGGGGCTGCTTGCATTTCCCAATATTCCCAGCCATGTTACTGCAGGTCCCTGGCGACTCATTTATCTGTGCCCCTGTGCTCATGAGGAAGCTCCAGCACGTCACGTTACACTTTGAGCTTTATCTGATAGGGTTAAAGGTTCGAGTGAGTAGAGAGATGAGAGAGTTTTTAGCTGTATTATTTGTTATTGCCTACGTCCTTTATTCCTTCCTGTAGTAATTAAACCTGCTGATGACTTCAGCATTATAATTAAGTACACACTTTCCTGGGGGAGCGAACACAATCAGCTCATCGTAATTCCAAGATCTGTTCATGCCACATAAGCAGGGCTTGGATTTTGCACAGACCAAGCAGAGCCGATACTGACCGGCCGCCCCGGTGTAACGAAGCCGAGGGCCTGAGGTTTGGAGGAGGAGCGGCGAGGGAGGCACGCCCATTGACGTGACGATTTTCGATCATCGGTTTTCCTTTTCCTCTGCTTTTCCTCCTGCGTTGGCTCCAAACGATCGTCTAAATCCGGCGGTAAACCGCGAGCTACGCGACCGCTGGACGGCCAAAAGTTTGCGCTCCCCTGCCCCTTTGTTTGTGTAGCATTACTGTAGATCTTGATCTCGCATACGGACTGATTTTCCTCGAGCTCGAGCGTAGGACGCAGGACATCCTGAAGAGGCAGAGGAACGTTTTTTGAATTGCCATTGATCCTTGGGCGTTAGGTGATTAGATCGGGGTGCTCTTGCCCGGCTTCTAAACAGCTTTTTAATTTTTATAAGCGGTCATAAGCGTGGGTCGTAGGAGGACGGGACGATAAACCTAACCCCGTCCAAGATTTTGCCCTGATAATCAACTTTCGTCCCAGGTTGTTCTCGTCAGCGTGCCACGTGGGCCATGGGCATTAATATGTGTACTGTCTCTTTAAGAGCCCCTCAAACGGACTCCATTGTTGCCCTGTGTGGTAGCAGAGAGGGCTTAAGTGTGCTGGATAAACTGGATCCGGCTCATTTACTTTATTTATTAATTTGATTTCTATTTTTATTAAGCAGCGCCCCCCAGCTTCTCCGGGTCGTGTTTGAACGTCTAGAAAAGCTCTAAGTTTATTATTCGTTGTAAGAGTAGTGAAGAGGGAACGACTCCAGCTCTCCTGATCATATTATTCCAGTGACTGTTATTAATTTGTCGTTATAATTAATCGCCGTGAGGTCGATTGCGACTCCTGGCTGCTGTTTGTATAAAGTTTTAGGATCCTCTTGCCTTCTGTTTGGCTCTTGAGCTTTTCGTTTTAACGTTTATTCCTGATTTCTCTCGACATCATTCATCCCAAGGCTGTCTGTTTCCATCAGCTGGTCCTTCTCACGATGGGTCCGAAATCGGAGAGCTACGGTCCGACCCGCTGACCTTCGAGTCAAATCTGAGGTTTGATTCGATCAGAGATCCATTTGTTTGTTTCCTTTGCTGTCTGGGCTTCTCTCAAAAGTTCAGACGCATCAATATCGGTCGTACCTTTTTTTTCGTGGATTAGGCACGGGAAGGGATTGTCCTGATCCGTGGTTGGGTTTGGACGTTACGGTGCCAAACCCTGGCCTTTCCTGGTCGTCCAGTGAATACACACCAAGGACTTGGCACCAAAGAACATTTTTTAATTTTAGTAGCCTGGAAGCCATACCTCCAAACTTGTGGTTCCATGGAAACCAGATCTTATTGGACCAGACCCCAAAGCAGTCTGAAGTCCAGACTTGGATCAGCCCAGTATTGGGATTAAGTGGTTCTGGAGACCAGTCCTGGTGCTCTGGTGCCAGTTTGGCTGCCTAAGTATGATCAGAGCTGGGTTTCCATATCTTGGTGCTCCTTGGCATGGCTGCTTGAAGGACCTGTAATGACGCCTCTTCCCTGCAGACGTCTCTGTCCTGGACGTCTTGCTGATCTCCTGAAGCAATACAGCCCACGTACATGTAAACGAGCCTAGCTACGTATCGCCCGGCCGTTCTAACTCGGTTCCTCTCGCCCGTCGCTGTGAGCGAAGCCCCGTAATGGGAGCAGGCAGGGGAAGTCGGCATTACCATAATTTATTGGCTGAAGATGCCTGGTGGTCAAAAGAGTTCAGCTCCTCTCTGTCCCACATGCTAATGCATGGCAAGCGATTAGCGTGCGCCGCGCTCGGGGGCTCCGCCGATGTTCATTTCATCTACATAAGAGGAGAAGGGATTTCTGTTCCCCGAAGTTCTCCGGCGCTCGATTCAAACCGTGAGCCTCAAGCGCGAAAGAGTACCGACACAACAGGGATTATTCATTTATTTATTTAATTATTTATTTATTTTGCCAGTATGAAGGTGAAGGAACAGGCTGAAGGTGCCCCAAAGAGGGACGGGCGTGGACCATTTAATTTAGTCGAGCGGCTGGAATTTGAACTCAATTAGAGGATAAAGTAGACGTAATGCGGTTTGGCCGTACGCGGTGCTTTCATAAACGTGCTAATCTTTTAATTTATCAGTCTCAGCGCTGCTCACCGAAGCGCCCCTCGTCGGTACACGGACGCCGCTTGGGTGTGCGTTTGTATTTCGGCTCGTTTGCCCCGGAATGGGGGGAGGGGTGAGGAAAGTCGGTGCTGCTTAATTTGCTTATTCAGGAGCTGGTCGGGTTCTGGTTAGGTGGTGGTTAGGTTCTGGTTAGGTGGTTGTTAGGTGCTGGTTAGGTGGTTGTTAGATGCTGGTCAGGTTCTGGTCAGGTGGTTGTCAGGTTCTGGTTAGGTGCTGGTCAGGTAGTGGTTAGGTGCTGGTTAGATGGTTGTTAGGTGCTGGTTAGATATTTGTCAGGTTCTGGTTAGGTGCTTGTTAGGTGCTGGTTAGATATTTGTCAGGTTCTGGTTAGGTGCTGGTTAGGTGCTGGTTAGGTGCTGGTTAGGTGCTGGTTAGGTGCTTGTTAGGTGCTGGTTAGGTGCTGGTTAGGTGCTGGTTAGATGCTGGTTAGGTGCTGGTTAGGTGCTGGTTAGATGATTGTTAGGTGCTGGTTAGGTGCTGGTTAGGTGCTGGTTAGATGGTTGTTAGGTGCTGGTAAGGTGCTGGTCGGGTGCTGGTTGGGTGCTGGTTAGGTGCTGGTTAGGTGCTGGTTAGGTGGTTGTTAGGTGCTGGTTAGGTGGTTGTTAGGTGTCGTTTTAATACTAATAATTAATTTTAATTACTGGTAATAACTCTGGTACACGTTTCTGTCCTGGACTGTTGATGATGGCAAGATGGAGGCTTCTATTGCAGACGTTTATTTACATTTATCTAGTGCTAGAGTTTGTAGTTTGATCTACGCACATGTCTGACGTCTTGAGACAATAAAAAGCGGATCCCAAATGCACGTGTGCGTTTAGGATCTGCTCCCGAGGATCCGGTGTCTCTCCAGAGCGCCGGCGTTGAGCGCGGGTCGACCTTGAGGTGCGCTTCACATGCTTAAAGGTGCTTGAAAGTGCTTGTGCGAGTCTCCCAGAGATAAGACTACATTTCCCAAGGTGCCTTTAGCGGTGCTTTTGCTTAAGCTCTATTAGATGTGAGTGATCTGGAGGACTGAACCATCTGCTGGAATCCTGTTTAAGCTTTGCTGCTTTTTTTCCGGCCCAGCGTTCGGTACGGCGTTCCTAAAGATGAATGCGAAACGCTGTCACGTCTGCGTCCTGCAGCGCGTTTAAAGATGTTTGGGGATCCGTGATGTTCTCCTGTGATCAATAAGCCTCTAACTGTTTAATTGGCCATCAGTCAGTGACAGAGCGGTGCGTTTAAACCCGGAGGTGCTTAATCCTGGCTTATTACGCCGTTTCGCAGCGTTTGTTTCCACACGGCTCCCTGAGCAACGGCGTCCGGGTGCCGAGCAGTGGGCGCTCCCGAAGGAGGTTTGACTCCACCTTACCAAGCTCGGTCCCTGAGAAACCCAGTGGCGAAGGGTCACAGCGGTGCAGGGCCGTGTTTTCCTCGCTCGCTCGCTCGCGCCCGGGTTGTGCCCGGGCAGGAAAACACGGAATGCCCTGTGGAAACGCACTTCAGAACCTGTGGGTTTAGCTCTTTGAACGTTCTCAGCTTTTTTCCTCTTTTTATCACACTTTGAAGGCTCCATTGTTCCTTTTTTCCCCTTCTGATCTCCCCTCATGCAGCCTCGCGGATTTTATTTCCTGATCATGGCACGGCGTAAAACAGGGCAAGATAAAAAGAATCACATCCTCGTTATTAGGCTGCTTTTTTCTGTAGTTTAATTATCATTTTCTTTATTTTTGTTCGCCGGCCTGGACTGTAACGATATTAAAGAACAGAAATAACAGAGCAGTTCATTAATCTAATCAGTTATGGATTGGTCGTGATGAAAAAAAACACATTTGTGACTTTGGTGATTCGTCGTTTCAACTCTCGTCTTGCTTTTAATCGTTTTTTGGGGTCAGATCCCTAAAATCTCACATCAAAAGGGACTTTTTTGGGACTGTAGTAGCCTAGGGGTTAAGGTACTGGACCACAAAGTCCAGGGTTTAAATCCCACCTCTGTCACAGTTGGGTCCCAAGGCCCTTAGCCCACAATGGCTTGGATAAGGGCGTTTGGAGCACTTCCGTTTACGGTTCTTGAACCGGTTTGTTGTGTTTTCTGTTTTCTTTGCCCATTTTGAGATCAACAATTGACTTTATTCTTTATTGTCGTCTCTGTGTATTGGTCGATTTGGGCTCCCAGAACAGGTAATAAAATGTTTAGTCATCGTTCTGACTCTTATGTTAAACCCATGTGTATATATAAGGAAAAATGTTTAGAAGAATTTAATTATTAGGACGTTTGGTTTAGACTTTTTTGGTCACTCTTTCTACATTTTATTCTCAGATCATACTTAAGGTACTGTACCTAATCCAAGCCTAATCATGATCTGGAAGTCCTTCCGGCGCTTCCCAGGACCAGCAGGGGTCGCTGTTGGAGGTTTTAGGAGTTCTAATAAGAAAGCAGAACGGCTGGATTAAAAGAGGTGACCTGGCACCGGATTCTGAGTCGAATGTAAAAAGTAGGAGGCCGGAGCGGACGGTTTCATTTGCGCCCCACGGAAACGTGGTAAAAAAGGCAATCGAACGAGTAAACAAGGCACGGTGCTGTACGTAAGAGCTGGAAGAGTTAAATGCTCCTCGCTGACCTTCATGCACTCGTGTGAGCGAGCAAATCCTTTGCTGAAGCAATCAGTCGAGTCGATCTTAATTCAGCCGCCGCTTGCTCTTAATCACGACGGCAAACATCAGACCGTTCAATATGGCAGAGCTGTGAATATTAAAGTGAAGGCTTTTCTCCTCGGGCGCTGCCACCGGATTTGGCTCCTGCCGCGGCCTGTCCTGGACCCGCTCGGGGTAATCGCCGTCCCGCTGGGGTTTTCGGACACTCGGTCATGCATTCGATCACCTTTATAACCTTTAGGGTCATAAGGGAGGCGTGGGTTACCCAAAACGGTGCCCTGTCCAGAGAACCCTGACCAGGATAGGCGGGGTGTTCAATCCTGCATCTGTGATACCCATGCTGAAGGGCATTGTGGGATTTGGAGTGCGTCTAGACGATCGACTTGCTGTTCGTTAGTGGCTGGACTTGGGTTGAGTATTTATATATTTATATTATACAGGATAATTTAATAAGTAAGCACCTTGGGCAGGACGGGGCTGGCACGAGCCTCTCCGATGGCAAGGGCGCCCGACCTTTCCTCGTTATGCCCCCGTGCCTGTAGCGCCTCGGGCTGGCAATTCGACTGAGTCAACACTGGACCCGTGCCACACAACACACACGTTTGGGGATTGCAACGCTAACGCACAACATCTGCTCCCCCTATTAGGAAGGGGGGACGAAAATGCATTTGGGACACCCCCCTCCCCCGCCCTCGTCCCTCGTCCCTCGTCCCGTTCATGTGCACATATTGAGAATCTTTAGCTGTTGTGCAATAGGGGTAGGAATTAAAAATGTTTCTGTTTGTTTTTTAATTCTGAGTCCTGGTCCTGCCAAGGTTCCTTAATATTGACATTTTGGGACTTTTTCCTTGCCACTGTTACGACTCCTTTAGACAGTGCAACCGATTTAGGTTCCCTGCGACCCTGAATTGGGTTAAACGGGTATGGTGTGTGTGTGTGTGTGTGTGTGTGAGGATTGGAAGTTAAAAACCTCCGTACAGATTCGTGTCTCCGCTCCCTTTTGGCCACGGATTTATCCGGCGTGAACTTCTGAATGAATTTTCGGAATTTACGAGTCCTATTTTAGGATCCTGCAATACGACGCTTCATTTGCGTTAACGTCACACACACATTTAGCAGATGCTCTAATCCGGAGTGGCTTGGAAGTTTTTTTAAATGTGAAATAAATGAGAGAGTTTAAAGAAGAAATCGGCTACAGATACCAGATTACAAAATTTGGACCCTCAAGCGAGAGAAACATTTAGAGGAACCCCTTAGAGTACCCTTAGAGTACCCTTAGAGTACCCTTAGAGTACCCTTAGAGTACCCTTAGAGTAGATTCACTCTAACTGGTTCGTTTTTTTGTTTTTATTAAATTAATTCAGCTTACAAACCTTGTTTAGCGAACGAGGACCTCATGTTGTTTATTGTTTTTTAAAATTGTGAATAAAGTGTAAAAACAACGACGGCAACAGCGGAAAAACACAAAGAAGAATTATTTTTGATATATTATTATTAAATTCAATACATTTTTTTGAATTTTTATACATTTATTTTCTTGATTTCATTGACGTTTTGTTTTCGTTTGTGTATTTTTGTTGTTCTAGTTGTGTTTATTGATAATATTTATAGATTAAATTATAATTTATTGATTTAAAAAATGAACATATTTTATGCATTTATTTTTATGGACTTATTTTTATTGTTATAATATCTTATTTTATTTATTTATTTGAGATTTATCATTTATTACTGAATACTATATTTTAATATTTTCTTTTTTACATATTGCATTTTTATTCTGTATTTATTTCATAATATTATATGTATTAACATTTTATTCACATTTGATTTGTCTTTCTTATATAATTGAGCTATATTTTATTTGTTTACATTTGATTTATTTATACATAAATAATTAAACAATTAAATGTGACATATTTGTTAGAAATATTTAAATATAAGTATATAATTTATATATATTATATATAAAAATATATTAATATATATTTAATGCATTATAAGTTGTGTAACTATAAACATTTTGCACGCGGAATACGATTTTAAATATTAATTTTACAGGTAAATTTATATTTTGTTATTTAAGTAATTGAGTGATAAATATTTTTTTTAATTAAGTCAAATTTTAAAATACATTTTACAGGTGCCTATTTATGATAATCTTGTGTTTTTAAATTGTACAGGGATCCCTGATTAATAAATCATATTTTATGGAATTTTTGTTTTGACAAATTAAATAATAAAATAAAAATAAAAAGTTAAGTAATGGATGAAACTGAAATATTTTTGTCTTTAAATAAAGCTTTCTTTGACTGCTGCTTGTTTGTAATATCATATTTCTAATCTATATTTAGTGTGAAATATTATTTAATTAGTATTTAATTGAAGACGTTATGGCTCTGTTCCTCGCTGTCAGTGCTGGAGGACTTCGCTCTGCACTCTTTAAGTCTTCAAGTCTTGCAGTGTGTGAAACCCGACCCACGGAGCTCCTGGTGACCAGCTCGTGTGCTGACTCTGCTTCCAGAGCTTTCCAGAGTTCAGCCAAGGACGAAGCGGATCTGTGAGCTTTCTGTTTATCCACTGTTCAGAATCACAGCTCCCGGAGCTCCTGCAGCTCCTCTTCCAAGGTTTTGTAGGTTCATAATAATCAGAGTGCAGGACTAACGGGACAGGACAGGTTAGGAAATAATGGGTAAAGCTTCATTAAGATTTACAACATCAACCTGGTATAAGATCAAAGTAAATAAATACACAAATTAATAAATAAATAGCTGAAGCTGGTAGGGTGGCTCATCCAAATTAATTATGCATTTATTTATACATTATTTAGATATTCATATTTTATTTATTAAGCATTCATTTATTTATTATCATGCGCTTTGCTTACTGTTTTATTAACTGAATTTTTTTAAATTATTACGTAGGTCATTAATTGTATTTAAAATGTAAAATTTTATTTTATTTTTGTTTTATATATAACATTTTCAGACAGGTTCATTTACGACTTTAAATGCTTTCTCGATTTGTTTTACATTTTTAGGTGTTTATTTATGAATTTATATCACTTTTTTATTCATTTACATATTTTATATATTTAATTATTTGATTTTGTTTGTTCATTTATTTGAGACGTTTTTAATTTATTATGGACTTGAGCTATATATATTTTTTTTACATCCTACCTATAATTCTGTATTTTTTGTATTAAATTGTGCACCATTTTATTTCTTTCTTCTTTTTTCTTCTTTTTTAAAATTATTATTAGCATTTTATTTTAATGTATGTAATTCGTTTATTTTTCCGCTCTCTTTGTTAAACATCATTGCCTTGGATTTGTGAAAGGTGCTATATAAATTATTATTATTATTATTAATTTAAGAATATTTTTTTCTTATTATATATCGTTTTACATTTTATATATAATATTTACTTAAATAGTTTATTCTGGTGGAATTTGTAATTTTTTTAATGTACCGCTCACTAAAATAGGGGATATAATTTCCTTATTTTATATTTTTACTTAATTTCAATTACTTTTATTTCGTTTTATATATGTGTGTATTTTTAGGTGCTTATTTATTTATTCAAATTAACTTTCATTCATTTGCATATATTACATATTTATATTTTATTTTTTTCAATTAAAGTGAAATATCCCCTGTTTTTAAGGTCAGCATTATACAGGTCAAACAGATTGGATTATTTTTAAAAATAAATATTATAAGATCAATAGGTGATCATGTTTACATAATTTTTTTATACATTTAAATGTACTTACTGGTGGTTAGGTTTGTAAATATTACCAAATATATGTACAGTATATATATATTATGGTTTATACTGTAGTCGTGAATATGTTTAAGGTTTTCTTCTTGCTTTGGATTGTAAAACTTTTCGACGGCGCCACTTTACCCGGACGTATTTACTCCGTTATGACCTCCCGACCCGTCTGATGCATCGTAATCCCATGACACATTGCAGATTTATTTCTGTAGCTCACACAGGGGTGGCTCGCTGCTTCCCTGCCCCCTTTAGGTCAGCCAGAAATGCGGTAGGTGTCCTGCAGATTTCGGCTGCAGCCTGGGGCTCAGACGTCCGTCCTGTTCACATCTGCAGACGAGACTTCAGTTATCTGAAAGGTTTATTTCTGGCAGAGAATCTCTGTGAATCATCTGTCGCTTGCCAAGCGTGGTTAGAATGACATCACAGCTGCTGCTGGTGCAGGAGAAGAGCGCGGGGGGCTTTCACCCGAAATCCCAGCTACGTCCGATCGACGCGGCGCGCGCCTAATTACCCGAGAGCACCGCGATTTATCTCGTTAAATTGACCCGGGTTAAATTCGGAGCTTTATGTGAGCCGGGTGTGGAGTGACGGCACGGCAAATGGCAGGTTGTTTGCAGTTCAGGTGGAAGATTGGATTAAATCGGCTGTGCTGTTCCGCTCGGTGCCTCTTTGTGTGCATAAAATGGGGATATGCTAAAAATTCCTCTTTTAAATCTTTCCCTTAAAGGTCAGAGCTGTGTATTTTCAGGATACACTCCCGAACTTTATGCTCGTCATGTTCACCGGACATCAGAATCGCCAGTCTTCGGTTACCTGTGAGAGACAGTAAAAGTTTTTTTTTTTAATTTTATTATACTTTTTGTGATAACTTTTAAACCATAACAGATATTGCAAATCTGATCGCCCCAGTCGATTTCCGATACAATTCCGATCCTCTTTGATATCCCACATGACCACCTTCCCGTTGAAAAAAACTTGCCCTTGATCCAATATGGCGGCTTTCAAGATGCCAGCCGTGTTCCGGATATAGCCTGAATGATAGGCCCCCTTATCGGTTACGTGCTGGGGGATTTGGGCGTCCTGTGACTTTTGGCTCACGATATTTATCGTTTGAATACTAAAACACGAGAGCACAGCGCATTTGTAATAATGATAATTAGACGATATTTTGTCAGTTATTGGTGGGAGATTGGACGATATGCTCTTTTTTTGTCCATTGGTAACTATATCTAATTACGTCTGTACCTGAGCTTAAGATCAATAGTCTACATCAAAGGCTTTATGTTTATTTTAAATAGTTTGTAAATAAGCCATTAATGATGCAGGAACTGACCACAAGGTCAAACATATCTAATGTTTATCTGATTTAGTAAGATATAAGGTCTCTTTCAGGTCCCTTAAGTATAATACATACCTCTCTGTCTTTTTCTCTTTCTCACACACACTCACACACACACACACACACACACACACACACACACTTGCTTCATTTCATTTCACCTCTGTTCATGCTCTTTGAAGGTCTCGAAGTCTAAAACACAATCGTAAGAAAAAAGGGACGTCTCTCCGCTATTCAGGTTCAAAGCCGAGTGAAATCTGACTCACAACGAACCTTCTCATTTCATAAATGACTCAAATCCTTTACAGACCCTCCGTGTGTGTGTGTGTGTGTGTGTGTGTGTGTGTGTGTGTGTGTGGGTCGGGTGGGGATGGGGAGAGCTGTGAACTCCATCTTTCCAAATGTCTGTGTCTTACCTTTCAGCTTCCATTCCACTAATCAATGTGTAGAGCGAGAGAGAGAGAGAGAGAGAGAGAGAGAGAGAGAGAGAGAGAGAGAGAGAGAGAGAGAGAGAGTGAGAGAGAGAGAG
>JAUZSU010184244.1:0-12400 GCA_034780255.1 Parotocinclus maculicauda
ATTAAAAGATCAAACAGAGTACCATTTAGAGACTATAAATGTATAAAGTATGTTCATCAAAATAGGATGCTGCTATATTTGGAAAGTGTAAGGTCTGCTGTTTGTTGAGTAATTCCAGAATTTCTGCACCGTTTATGCATTGCGTTTTGTAGAGTTAAACACTGATTAATTTGCAGGTTGCAGCAGTGAGCGTTCAATCATTTCGCCACCTCATCTTAAAAGAAGTATACTATTAACTATGGTAGCCTAGTTGTTAAGGTACTGGACTATGGACCAGAAGTTCCAGGGTTCAAATCCCTTTTCTGCCACAGTTGGGTCCCTGAGCAAGGCCCTTAATCCACAATTGCTTGAATTGTAAATCTGTAATAATTGTAAGTCGCTCTCGATAAGGGCGTCTGCTAAATGATGTAAATGTAAATCTAGCATCCTTGCACTTCAATGCAGGAGAGGACACAGTGGAATGACCAAGCATGTGGCAGTAAAAACATTAGCTTGTGACCGATTGGGAGCTTGGGATTCATATGCATAAGTAATAGCTCTCCTAGCAGTGCGTGGGGGTGGCTCCCGTCAAGAAGGACACAGTATGAAAGGGGTTTATGTGCTAACAATCATTCTTCCACTGGCGTAGCAGCTTGAGCCAAAAAATATTTTCTGCTCATTTAAATAAAGGACTACTTGCTCTTACATGCTTAAGTAGAAGTTTCTCAACTTAACTAGCACTGCAACATTGCTTGTGCCATTAAGTCATAAAGCACTCTGCAAAGGAAAGGAACAGAACAAACTTACTGAAATAACAATATACATACACTGTAACAAGAACATCTAAAGTGTATGAGGCCAGTCAATTGTAGTAACTGTGAGCTGAAAAAACAGAACAAATATATAATTCTTAGGATTTGTAAACAAAGGAACTACTGCAATGTGGTTACTAACATCAAAAATGGAAAAAGGCATGCATACTGGAGGAGATCGAAATAGAGGGAGTTTCAAAGCAGTCATGCTGAGTATGTCAATGCCGGTGGAAGTAGGAGAGTCGGCTTTGGGCAAGTATCTGTGGCTGAGACAGATTCTGGCCAGCCATTTAAAGTTTACAGCATTTAACCCTTATCCAGAGCATCTTACATTTCAACAATTTTGGGTTAAGAGGCTTACTCAAGGATGTAACAGTGGCAGCTTGGCAGAGGTGGGGTTTGAACCCTGAACCTTTTGGTCTAGTACCTTATCCACTTGACTTCCGTAGTCCCATTTCCCTTTTAAATAGTCTCCTTCTCTCCATACTGCAACAGTTGTATCAAGTAGTCCTGTCAGTTAATCTCTGACTCTAAATCCTTCAACCGGATCTGCAAAACTGGAGGCTTAAAAAGCAGTCAGGTTCCTACAGGACCAATGTCCATTTGTAGCCCCCGGAGCTTCCGCAGGCTGAGAAACACCTGAGGGAGACCCTTTCCTCTTAGGTAAAATCTTCAAAGCAACCAAATGCCTTGGAGAGTGCAGTTTGCTCTACCTTTATAGCGACCTGAATGTTGAAAAGGATAAATTAAAAAAATCCTTGATTACCAAAAGACTGTCCTTGCATCATTTATCGAATTGTTCTGAACTGTTCTGTACCAAATTGCAAAACACTGTTATGCAATTCATCGCCATATCTAACCAAACTACCATGTTGAATGTAAAATCCATAAAGGCGATCACTAGTTGTACCTGAGTAACCTCAGTCCTGAGTAAATTACCAGATCTAACGATCCCTCTTTTAGCTTGTTAGAGGAGTCCCAAGTTCTCCCCTTTACATTTTAAAATAATTTGTACTGGTTTACCGTGACTAACCCAACACAACCCAAATGTCAGTGTTTGTACTTGTACTCCAAAGCAATGTTTCTGGTCATCTGCAGTACAGTTCCTTCAGGTGTGTCAATGTGTTTTACTATTAGAGGAGATTGTTGTGCCTTGGGTAAGCCATTTCAATTACTGTGTTTGCATTTATTAATTTACTGCTACACTGCATCAGCTTCTAAAGATAATAATATAGCAGAGACCAGCAGGAATGTTTTAGAATACCAATAACTATATCACATAAATGTACTTTATGGACTCCTAAGGGGGTATTTGGCATCTGGTGTCGATGGGCTGCTGTGCCAAATGTGGTAGTTCACCTGGTAACGACTAGAGCTAAATTCTACTCCGTGCACCTTTCACTACCTCTTCTACTTATAGGTAGCAGTTTTTGCATAATTTGTAATTTAATATTTACATTTACTGCATTTTGCAGACACTCTTATCCAGAGCTACTTACAACTCTTACAATTTAAGCAATGGTGGGTTAAGGGCCTTGCTGAGGGACCCAGCTGTGGCAGCTTAACCGCTAGGCTACCACATAATGTCCCATATAATGCATATTATTATTTGATTATTATATATTTTTATTATATTATAATAATATATATGATTGATATTATTGACACTAACATAAATCATTAATACACATTCAGTTTCCATTTTATCAGGATCTTTATTAAAGTGTTATAAATAAGTTATTGAGTTCAGTTGAGCTGCCTTTTTAACACTTTTAAATGCGTTTCTGTTACTTGAAATGTAGCCCCATGTAGTTATAGGCTGTGCCCAATAGGGTGCGCTAATCAGTTCTTGCTACATTGTACATAGCCTATATTTCTTATACATCTTCCTATGGGGAACTACAGGAAAAGAGTTCTGAAACGCAGTTTCTGTCAGATAAACATGATACCAAGTCCAGTGTAAACCTCTGGTTTGACAACATGCCTGGCATTAGGATGTTTCAATTCCAAATTTTTATCCCAAAGTGGTGACAGAGATATAGATAAAAACTGCGAAAGTGTATGTTTCTTGCCTTCAGCCATTTATGAATTAGTTTCAACGGGGAAAAAAGCTTAACATAAAAATTATTGCTTGCCTTATGGATCACAGTTGTTTTTTTCGGGCAGCAGAGTTTACTTATCACCAGTAGTAACTAAGAAAAGTTTGGTTTTCCCCTGTAATTATTTTACAAGATTAAACTGCATTGACTTTGTTCACATTAAGCGGTTTAGACTCTCCCGGCTAATGCAGCATTTGGGCTAAAAGATCACAGTCGCTCTGAAGCTCAGTATCATGCTGGTGACTTAGATGTTTTTTCTATGTTGGAGGTGCAACCCTCTTTTACAACAGATCATCTTTACACACGTATTGCAGTCAGCCTGTTTGTTTCTCTCAGTGTGGTGCCAAGCGTTGGAGTGCTTTTGAACGTAGTGCTCTAGCAGAGCGTATGAAAACAAAACTACGTGATGACGTACATGATTACATGATGCAGCGGATCTGGCAGATAGGCTCCTCATTAATACAAATGTTTGTGCACTGGTAAAGGCCGTGTGTTTAAAACACAAAATGCGTTCGTAGGAACCGATCAGTGGATTTGAAATGTTTTTTGCTTTTTTAAAATGTGTTTTCAGAATTTTGGAACAGGCTCCAAACTGGAATCAGTTTTACCAAAGGTTACCAAACCCTACCTGTCTCACAATAACATCTTGCACATGCTGTACTCTGATATACATACATAATGATGCATACATTTATAATGAATTATTACAAAGTAGTAAGTGAATTCTGTTCAATATTGTCCATTTGTAAAAAAAAGTCATTAGAGGTCAAATATGAGCAAGCAGAAATATGACTAATCATGATTAACCAGGTAAAATCTGCTCTCCTAATGCATTAAATACTTTTTACAGTAATTAGACAGCACTAGTTAGTCGTCAATATGACCAGTTACTGATAACAAATAGATGGAAAATGCTATCTACCTTGCCATGTTTATGGTTTGGATATATCAGTCTCATGACACTTTGTCCAATCAAAGTCTCACTTTTGTGTTCACTATGTATCCCTTATCAGGACCCTCAGCATAATTAAAATTTTATGGAAGATGGTTTCTCAAATGCGGTTTATTAGCTTCTTGTGTGACTACCCCTGTGCTTGTCTTGTAATAGTGTTGTATTGATTAATGATGACTATTACATAAGGTGACAAAGGTGCTTAACTGGTTTGAGTGGAGTACAGACAGTTTGGAGTCTGGAGTCCACCCGTGTGAAGCTGGCATGTGTGTCTGTATGGGTTTTCTTGGGGTACTTCAGGTACCTCCCACATTCCGAGAAGTACGTGAGTGCGCATGTCATTGTGTTCTGTGATGGATTGGTACCCTATCCAATGTTTGTTCCCGACTTGCACACTGTGCTGCCAATTTGGCTTCAAATTCCTGCTACCCTGAACTTGACCAATGTTTTAGTGACTTAATTGTGATTAGTTATTTTATAATGGCTTATATAAAAAGCTTAATGATCATGTTTTAGAATTATAAGTTGATTTGAGTCACAGAAGGATTTTATAAAAAAAAACCCACAAATAACCAGCTACAGCTTCTGAAATAGTTACTACACCCAGGCTCAGGGGATGTGCCCTATTTTCAAGGAGCTCCACTTGATGGCAGTGCAGACTAAGCCTTGATAGAATGGGCGGCAAGGCATGATCAGGCATTACTAACTGGCAGGGAGTTACATTTGTATCAGTGTAATTTATTGAGCCCTGTGATGAGTGGACAGCTGTGCCTATTGTGCAACACCATGTGTTTCTGAAGCTGAGAGAATTGTGTTTGTCTAACATGATCGATATGCATCTCCGTTCTTTGTGGTGGGTAAGAAATTGAAATTGATTTGTAAGGAGTGTTATTCAAAAAGATCCATCTGCTGATGCACCGACATTGTTTGCAGCAAAATGAGTAGCTGTGTGAGGATGGTATGATGGGTGAGGTTTTAAATCGGCATCGCGTTAAGGTGAGTGCTGTTCCATCAGGTGATTAAAGACAAATCGCTCCTGTTGCATCTGAATGTGTAACATTTAGACGGCCTTTGAATCGCAGCTCCTTTGAGAACAAATCTTGTTTTATTCATACTCTTATTCAAGAATAATGTGTCTACAAAAAGAGATTGTGCTGTGTTGTTGTTGAGGTGAGGAAAATCTCTCTGCACTGATCCCTTGGCTCACTTTGTGCTGATTGGTGCCACTATTCTCTGCAGTACGAGCCATTGTATAGCCACCCAGACCCCTGGTGCTGTCGTCTTCTGTTTGGCTCTGGGGCTCCACAGTATGGCATTCATGGCACTGGTGCCTGGTGGCACTGCGACATGCTGATTGTGGGTGGCAGGCAGCATAGGCAATTAAAGGACTGTGACTGACAGAACAATACTGAAATGAGCATGGACCCAGCTGTTTTGCTTTGTTTCTTTTGATTTTCTTTTCTTGGTGCTTGTGCACATGAATGTAATTGTGGCCTTGTGTAAGAGAAATAATAATAATAGTAATTATTATCGTTCATTTATTCATTCATTCATTTTCATGACTGCTTGATCCAATTCAGGTTAGCAGGGGAGCTGGGGCTAACTGGTGGCACAGGGTGGAAGGCAGGAACCAGTACTAAATAGAATGCCATCGCAGCACATATGCACAGACACACGCACACAACCACACCTTTCCCCTCAACATACACAGAGTCACACTTTAGAGACCCCAGTTAACCAGTTGACAGGTAACCCACCTAGATAGGGGGAGAACATGCAAGCTTCACATAGGGGAAGACCAGGCCGGAAATAATACCGGGGATTGCTGATTCTGTGAGATGACAGCACTAACCACTCCACCGTTATGCTCTCTTAATTAGTATTTTTATTGTAATTATTACTGGCGGGTCTCTGACTTGGTGGGTATCATTATGTTACCTTACAGGAAGAAGGTCTGTTTTGGAGCACTCCACTTTTCTGTGTGGAGTGTGTATGTCTCTTTACTCTGGGTACTCCATTTTCCTCCCATGGTCCAAAGACGTGATGGGTTAATTGGCATTTCTCAAGTACCCATAGTGTGTGAGTGAGTGTATGAGTATGAGAGTATTTATGCCTTTTGATGGACCGATGCCTTTTCTAGAGTTGTTCTTTGTCTCCAGCTAGGCACCAGCTTTCCTGTGACCCTGACCTAGAATTAAACATATAAGAAACTGAGTAAATGAATAATATTGTTGTTGTTATAATTATTAGTAGCACAGCTAGGTGGTGCAGTGGTGTAATACTCTGTTAGGGAGGAGAAGCTGGTTGGAGTACTAACCCCGCTCTACTATGAACTGGTGTCTCTATGAAGGTGGATTAAAACTTGAAAATAAATAGTTATTATTATTAGTAGTAGTATTATTACTAATACAAGTAGGAGTAGTATTAATTTAATCATTATGAATATTTAAATAATTTTTAGTGGTATCTCAAAATGGTGGTGTAAATTCACAAAAATTAAGCGAGATATTTCATTTTAAAATGTCCCCTTAATTTTGTGTGCAGTATAGTATACATTAACCCTTGCAGATAACTTATATAAACAATCATAATTAAGAAGCAGAACGCACAAGGAATTGTGCTATTGCAAATAACATTATGGCTGTGATTTGTTCCCAGGCAAACGCCAAGACAATTGCCGTAGATCACCACAGCTGAGATGTTATTCGGCTGATAACACATGACCTCAAATGTTCTATTGCTTTTATAGAGCCATTTTTTACAACCAAATAAATAAACAACATAAATACCCTGAATTTCATACCAAAGCAAATTTAATACTGACAATATGACTGTCATGTAGCCCCATGAACGTGACACACATGCATGGTGTTACAAGATGTTATGCAGCCCTGTAAACATAACTCTCATGTACAGCTATGTGCCATTGATTGTTTGTGTTACTTTGTGTGAAACAGGACATTGCCCAAAATTAGTTTACAAGACATTACCATAGTCATATGATGGGTACTTTCTCAAGAAAACATGTGCAAATGATATGTAAATGTGTCCGTAGCCTGAGCTGTTATACAGATGCAAAACCTTTTTATAATTTATGGAAATACCCAATAATTGTAGAAAATACAGTCATTAGTTTTAATACTATTACAGCCCTGTCTAGTGAAAAGCTGTAACACTTAAGATGATGGTATGATGGGACAACTAACTTTGTTTAATGGAAGACAAAAATGCATGTATAGACAGTATTACAAACCCCTAAGATCAGCCAGATTAAACAGAAACTCAATTATAGTAACAACTAGTTATGGGTTAGATAAAATATACAGGGAGTTTGAACACAAATACACGAGTACTGCTTACAGTAGGACAGGCTCATATACTTTACAGCTTGTTACAAATACGTAGCAGAAAGTCATGCAAACAAACGCAAGTAACTTCCACAAAAATCCTCTATATGCACATCAACTTAGTTGGACCAGTATCTATTCCAAATGTTACCCAAGGAGCAAGTTCTGCTCTTACATTTTCCCACCTGGCTGTTACAGCAAACAGACATTGATCAGATGAATGTTAAACAGCACAATACTGTACAGAAGTACATGGCATCATGTGGCTGTGTGAATATGGCCCTTACATCCGGAGTTACAAGGTGGCAGTTCTGTGAGCATGGTCCTTTAAGTAAAATTACAAGATTTTAATGTGATTCTGTAAATATGGCCCATGAGTACAGTACTACAAGACGACCTGTAGCTCTATGGGTTTTTACTGGTCATGTAGCTGTATGCATAAAGCCCTTAAGTAAAGGGTTGTGTAAAACCTTTCCTTAAAAAAATAATAACTGACTGTCTGCAAAACTGCAAAACTGCAGAGGAGGGAAAAGTATGTTAACTGCTTACAAACAATAGGGTATATTTCAAAATGAATATGAAGAGGATCTCACAAGAACTGCTGGACAATCTGATCCTGTCTATGCCCCATCACTGTCAGTGTGTTTTGGCAGTCATACACCCTACGGTGACCATACACCTTACTTAAACAGTCAATGTGTGGCACTGTCGTCCAGTTTGACATGCTTCTGTTCACCCTCATGAATATGTCACTTACTACTCAATCACAGTAACTGAGTTTGCATCTCATTTGCATAAGTAACAACTGTCTTAAAATTTTTAATTGGTTTTGTGATGATCTTGTTTAATGAAATGAAATCAAATGCTTCTTTTTTAATCGCTTTATATTCATTTTTAAATACCCCCTAATTTTTGTGAGCAGTGTATTTAAAAATGATTATGCTTTTTATGGGCATAGTACTAGCTGATGCCAACTGCTGAGGTAATATATAAGATGTAATTTTCTAAAAAGTTATTGGTATTACTTGCTGCAGGATCTGCAATAATGTTGATGCTATCAGTATGTGAATTATATGTCTGTAAGACCATAAGAGAATGAGTCTAAGATGTCTCCAGAGTCTCGCTGCTGTTTTTGAGAGATGTAGTTTAGATATAGTTTAGAACTTGCTGTGAATCATTAAGGGAGGTGGGATGAGGTGAGCCGTGGCTCATTATCATTTAAAGGAATCGGTAATTGCTTGTTGCTCATTGCTTGTTCTGAACAGTGCTGCTTAGATTGGGTTAGGAGGGTGTACCGGTGCTTGATGCCTGTTGGATTTTGACCAAAGAATTGCCCCAGGCATTTTATTACGACCCTGCTGAACTGTAATAACTTGTGGAATACACTCTGGCATTCCATAAACATAAAGTAGGAAATGTTTTTCAGTCTGAAATGTTGGACTGCTGAACAATTTGGCCTGCAATTATGTCTCAGGTTTGGCGATTAGACAATAGGTGTGGCCACAAGTAAAAGTGCTTTCCCCAGTGCTCTCTAAAAAGGTTCTCGGAGGTTCTTTTTTGGTGAAAGATTTTTGACTGCTAGACGTTGCTAAACGACACAATCAAAGACATTTCGTCCAGCTTTGTCCAGACTTTGAGCATTCCCACATAGTGAACAGGCTTTGGACAGTCGAGAAATACCACCAATGGAGAGCATTTGATCTGTCGTCAAGCCCACATTTGTGTTGTCCACCATCCAGACAAAGGTGGCACATTCTCTGAATACCCTGGTTTCTCCATCAAGTATTTCCAGGCAGCTAGCAGAAACCAATTTTATCGCATGGTGCCCGTTACGTTTCCTGCCACTGGCAACCAGCCACTATCACCTTTTTTTGCAATTGTGTCATACACGAGAAACCTGAACTGCTATGAACTGGGACCACATTGTGATTAGTGAGTAATCCAGTTTTAGTTTGGGATAATGATCTGGTTTGAGTATGTAGGCCCTGTGAAGAAATTTTAATTCCTGCCTTTGTCGTGGGATAACACACTGCCCCAACTGGTGTGATGATTTGGGGACCCATTGCATATGACAGATGGTCACCCCTAGCAGTGATATGAGGGATACCAATGGCAAAGTGATATGTGCAGGGCGTCCTGCATCCACGTGTTACGTCTCATGGTGAGGCTTCTAACTGGCATTTTCGCAGCAAGATGACCCTCGCCACCAGCAAGGGTTTCCCGGGAAATTCTCCAGCAGATCGCAGCACTTCTTAAACCTGCCCTGTAGACTGATTTATCAATAACTGAGCCTTTATTAAACCGGTGGTGATGCAAACTTTGGCAAACTATTAGTGTGAAGATCCACAGGCTCAGCTGGCAAAAGTCTCATAGATGCATGTCTAGCAGTCAACAATCTCTCACCAAGAGGTACACTACCCGAAAATAGTTTCTGACAGCCTTTTCTTGGGGCAAGAGCCAGTGTCTAATCACACTGGTTCTGACACAACTGTAAAGTTTGCACTAATGCAACATTTCTGAGTCTGTCATGAATACAGCCATTGATGCAAAGTTAAGTAAACCTGATAACCAAAGAGTAAACAATTACACCCTGAAGTAAAGCCTGACCATGTTTCATATTGCCCTATGAATGTGGCTCCCAAGGACTGCTGAATGTCATGCACCTCTCTAAACTTGTCTCTTTTACTGTATTAGTAATCTTACTTTGAGAATTGATGTTGTGTCTTTAAAAGCACAAACACATTCCAAGGTCAATAACTGTCTATCAGCTGGGCCTAGCCTCAACTGGCTGAACCTTTATTTAAAATCTATGAAAATTAGCTAATCAAATAGAGGACAAAGGGCCATTAACCTCCATGAGACTGAGAGACAGAGAGAATGAGCCAGAGGGAGATTAATAACATTCACCATTCATTTGACGAGAGGGTGTCCATTAGTGTCCCTCAACAGCGTGGGACTCACAAAAACACATGATTAAGTTGGGGTAAAAAACAACAAAATATAAATAACGTTCCACTCAATTTGTGTTGCCCATTCAGTGAGGGTTGTGGAGAGACGTCTGGAAAAGCCATCATTTTGTCTTCCTCTATTTTTATGGACAAGTGACAGGGCTGCTCGCTTCAGGCTGCTCTCTCATGCTCACGTGTGCGCGCAACACACACACACACACACACACACTACATTACCCCATTCATTTACCCTAAGGGATGCCCGTCAGACACAGGCAACACATTGGGTATGTGCAAAGAAAAGTAATAGAACATTAAACATTTAAAACCATTAAAAAGACATGTATTTGATGTATTTGAGGCAACATTTAGATGAATCCCTTCACAACAGTCTACATGAAAACTTTACATGCTTTTAAATGTAGCAGGTCCTTTTTTAGGGCTATAAGCCTATGATGTAATGAGTGGGGGGTAATGCCAAACTAATGTAAAATAGTAATGGTACAAGTACAGGTATGTGCCGTTTATTGTAATTTTAACAAATAATAAAAAAATCAAAAAAAGTTATTTAACTTTATACTGCGACAAACACCTGGTTAAATAAAAAAAGTTTCGAATTGCTTTTCCATAAACATGTATTTTGCCATATATATGCCTTTTCTACATCCCTCACATTGTGAAGTAAATACAGTCGATTCCGGTTAATTGGACCACCGGTTAATGGGACCAGCCGCTTATTCAAACCGAAACAAATCCTATTATATACGTGTAATGTTATTCGCTTATTTGGACCAAAATTCCGCTTAATCGGACCAAAGAAAGTGAGAGCGAATAGAAAAAGAAGCCACAAGTCGCCACTTAGCCACTGCAAAAGCAGATCATGATGTGATGTTTTGGCCCCCCTGAGGGTGCCCTGGAACCCGGATTGAGAACCGTGGACCTAAATAACTGCTCATTTAGTCTCAACACACGGATAAAAGGACCTTGCCGTGGTGACAGCGGCAAGGAAAGCCCTTCCTCGTGTGGATTAGGTTCTGCAGAGGCCGTGTTTGGTAGAATATTAAGGTGTGTTCAGGTGAGATGGATCAGATGGGTCCCAAGTGGCAGGCGAAGGGGTCCAATGGGTCGTACATAACGTATCGTAGATAAGGTTCTGGGCCACTCATTGGAAGGACGTGAGTTCAGATCCTGACTTCTTGGTGTTCTTGTTCTCTGTTCAGTTTCTCATGATTTAATCATAAACGGATTGAAGAGCTGTAACTGAAACCATTCTGTAGATACTCATTCGATTTGTTCCTCGGTGGCAGGATAAAATCCTAACAAGAATCGAAATGACGCCTGTCAAGCTTAGGGGAGATAGAACAGAAAATGACAGGTTCATTAAAAGAGAATATAAACGACACGTGGAAACCCGACGCCGGCGCTCGCTCTCCTAAGAGTGTGGACGTGAATAATTTAGGATGTGATTACAGCCTGATCTCACCACCCATCACAGTGGGAACGTGTAGGCAAACACGGCGCGTATCGATCCCATCACTCGGCGGTCTGAAGGGACCTGGATTGACTGATTAAGTCTCAGCTTTTATCGATTGGACAGTGGAGCCGAGCGTGTGTAATACAAAGCGTCCGCCCTTACGTCTCTGCCCTCGGTGGGCTTTTAAATTGAACGCGATGCAAGGGAATGAAGTTAGGAGACCTTTACAGGTGCAGAACGAGCACCCGAGGGCAGGTTCTTCTTAGGACTGATGGATCTTCTTAGGACCTTATTAGTTCCCGTATCTTTATTTCTACTTCTCTAGTTTGTAATCCTTCCAAAAACACCAGGAAAGGATTTCCAAAGGTGTTTCCAAGCTCAAGGTCTTGTTGTGAGCTTGTTTAAATGTTTTACCTCCGCACAGTGGGGTCCAGAATTCACAGGGTGCAGCCTGGATGTTAATAGGGCTGTGCTAAAGGTTTGATACAGCAATATACAGTCGAATCCGGTTAATGGGACCACATCGGGACGCGTTCATTTTGGTCCTAATAACCGGCTGGTCCGATTAAACGAACATGCCCTATGTTGCAGGACGGGACGTGCTATGTAACATATTAAATGTTTATTAAACCTTTATTGTGTTATTTATATGTATAGCGAACGTACAAACAAGAACTACTGTTACTTACGAATTTTGTTCATTGAAAAATAAATTTGCAAACAAGTTTTTTAAACGATCTACAACACAATGTATAGGTACTCAGCATGCAAAGCATAATACTGTAAAAA
>JAUZSU010184265.1:0-12399 GCA_034780255.1 Parotocinclus maculicauda
TAGCTAGTATATGTATTTTATATTTTATATATGTATTGTATATATTTTATATTATTTATTATATTTAGCTTATATCATCTAGGGTGAAAAAGAATGTTGAATCCCTTTTTGAGTGGATTCTTCCATATTACATCTAGGAAGTTGTTTTCCCATGCTACTATTGTTATTGCCTTGCTTATAAATCAGCACACTTCTTACTGAATTAACACTTTCAGCTAAAAGAGCTGGTCCAGCTTAAATTCAGGTGTAAAACATGCAGCAACTCTACAGAACCATAATGCTATGTTGTACTTAAGGAACATTTGTCTAACAGTGGAAAAGCCATTAATTTAAATACCATACAGTTTCATCTTCCCTGTTTCTTTCTTTTCTTTTCAATTCTTGTTCTTATGAAGATCTAATATAGAAATTCCATTCTCGTAACCTCTGGCACTTGCTGTGTCAAAGGACTTTATCCATTTTGGCTGATGTGCCTCTCTTCAGTCAACAAAGCTTGTGGCATATTTTCTTTTTCATCTCCAGTCTGCCACCACAAACATAACTGTGGAATTGTAACTGTTGCAATTTGGGCATCATGGCTGGACAGCAGCCCTTTGAACCAAGCATAAATGGCGCAGATAGCTGTATGAATGTCATCGGCATGATGGCGCAAAAACATGATTTTCAGGGAGCTTCCTCTTAGAAGTGAAAAGCACAAGCAAAACAGGTCCAATATAACATTTGTGCTCACCTTAAAGGAAGTCAAGGGCAACAGCTGGTGCCTTCAGTACGTCTGCATATTCCTTAAAGGAGGAAATTTCTTGAGACTGTGAAAGACACTAGTTTGTGCATGGCATTGAGTCCTGACGCGTCACAGTATGAATGTTCAATTTCATTCTCCCAATGTCATTTATCTTCATGGCTGCAAAAGGAGACCTATATGCATCCCATATATCAGCGAATAGGCTAGGGAGCTGTGATATACTTTATTTTTCACCTTGTGACATTGCATCCTGTGTGTCTTTGGAGGAAATGTGGTTTAGTGTGTGCTCGTTTGTGATGGCAGAACGAATTGCAGCCCCTGGTCCTAACTGATCCTCCTGGTCATCATGATTCTCTTGCTGATCAAATTTCTTGAATATCTTCACAAAGTTGATTCTGTTATCAGAGATTGTACACTGACTTTTCTATCAATATTGTACGGCACTCCAATTTGATATAGCTTAACAGTAATGACACTGTCTGTAGTTTGTCCCTTTAGCCTGGTACGTGCAAAAGCTGCATACCTCCACACGAACATGTTTCAGTATGTTAAAAGTGTTTCTTTTCAATTCTCATCCATTTTCTGCTGAGCACTTTCAATTCTTGTCATCAAGCCTTTTCAGTATGTCACTTTTTTCCAGGATACTCAAGAAGACAAAACGACAACATCCTTAATCCTCAAAATATTAGACAATGTTCTCGTTTTTTGTTGGTGCAGTGATGCACTGTGGTGTGCAGTTTTCACTGTTTGAATGACCTTTCTGCTTGAACTTCAGAGCAGCTTGTGCTCAGGTCATCTTGATGGATCTTTATGGTTGGCTGGTTTTATACTGCAGGATCTCTTATCTGGGGGAAAGAGAGAAGTTAAGTTTATTTTGCTCCTTGTGTTATTCACTGGACAAAAATTACAGCAAACATTTAATTAACTAAATTGGCAAATTTCACTATAAAACCACCGCCAGCATAAACCAGTATTTGTTCCGTTTTGAACACTGGTGATCAGAAAACACCAGGGAGCATTCTCTATTGAACATTGACGACCAACATATACCAGCATATGTTGTTTTGACTGCCGCTGACCAGTACAAACCAGCATAGGGTCATAGGCAATAGTATGAGCTTAAGACATCACCAGACCCAGTTTTAAAATGTTTCTGTGCCCCACTAAAATAATCTTTGTAAAAAAATCAATTGCTATCCTGGATTGCTGAGCAGAACTACAGGAGATGCCACAAAAATTCAGTACAAGCAATGCATTTTCCATAACCTCCCAGGATGCCTTCAGTTTTATTCGTTTCTCAAATGGATTAACAAGCATCTGCAAATATTTTACGCTAAAAGCGCCAAGCACCGGTCATTAATCTGCTGTGTTGACCTACTTGTACATATAAGTGGTCTTGCATCTTCTTGTTGATGCCTTGGAGGAAGCATATGTTGCACCTTTTCTCCAAATAAAGACCCGGAATACTGATTTATCTGACCACAATACACTTTGCCACTGTGCGACACTGACTTACAGGTGGCTGGACATTTTTGGCCTGTGAGCTATTTGAGTCCAGCAGTAACAGTAAGGCGGTTTAAAACTCCAGCAGCACTGTTGTGTCTGATTCACTCATAAAAGTACAACTTTCACCCAAAAAGTACCCGATCTGTGCTGGTACTGTGGGGGTCCTGACCATTAGGGAACAGAGACGTATAAAGTATGTAACGAAACAGATGGACTACAGTCTATAATTGTAGAACTACAAACTGCAGTGACCACTAAAACTTGAATAAAGGATAAGGAGAAAGAATATAAACTGAAAAATGTAGAATGTCTAAGACTTTTGCACTGTGGTGTAGCTATATGTCTAGTCAAGTGTTGACTGCCATTAGTTTACAGCAATAACAGCAATGTATAATGGGGAAAATGCAAATCTGCTATAAAAGTGGAAAATGACACATTTTTGTTTTAGGTTCATGTGCATAACGCATCGTCATGTGACTCTTTTTACTGCCTCAACAATAAGTAACAATGTAAAAATGCAAATGTTTTGCAAAGACCATCAATTTATAAACTTATTTTTGTTTCAAATAAATGGGCAGAACATTTGCAAACCTGTTCAAATTAATGTCTTTCTTTGTTGGAATGGTATTCTTAAGCACCAGGAAACAAGAGGGACACGGCTGTGTCTGGATAAAATTCTGATGCAAACGGGATCAAGTCTCTTAGGTGACTATTATTACTCAAAATGACCATCATTACTACAGGCTGCCTGAATAATCTTAAAAAACTTTTGTAATACTATTTTTAATACTAAAATTACATTACGGTAGTGCTTCTACATATCTATTGACTTAATGGAAATCCTGAAGACGTGGTATTCAGAATATTTCTGAAAGCTAATTTTTGTCCTAGTATATGTTTCGTATTGTCTGTGTTTTTATTTACTGTTTGAACTACTATGTGAACCGCTTTGAGCTCTTTTTTATTCACAAACGGTACGATATACATAATGTTATCATTATCCCGTGTTACTGAGGCATTTTATACCATTACATTGCAAAACCAATCGTCTCAATTGTCACTTTGACAATAACGTGAGCATTATGCAGATATCAGTGCATTTAAATAAGGAATTAGTGCTCCCTGTCTGCCCCATATCACATCAAATTTTATTGTTAATGGCAGAAGGTGTGGTTTCAAATATTGTTTGAGGCTGTTTTGAGTAAATAGCTTTGTTTAGTGCAGTTTTATCTAACATTTTGGCTGAGCTTCATAAACAAACTGCTCACAAAAATTAGGGAATATTTAATTTTTGGATATTTATCATTAAAATATCCCTTATTTTTGTGAGCAGTATGGCTCTTTCAATCCAATCACAGATGTTTGAAAAGAAAATGATCTCCCACTACAATTCAACCACAAACCCTTAAAACCCAAAACCTGTATAACCCATAATGCTTAACAGCCTGTTAGATGCCATAAAAATGCTGTGCTCTGCTCTCCTAGACATTGTTCCTTAATGCTGCTATGTATCTGATTTCTGACATCGTATGAGGATATGCTGAAGCAACGGTACATGCCGAGATTTGTACATTTGGAATACCAGCGTGTCATAGGTAGGGCTGCAAAAGTGTTAAGACCTAACAAGTCTGTGATGCCATATCATCTTGCCATGACTGAAACCAGGATGTAGTAAGATTCAGATGAGTTTTCAGCCCTGAGGGGACAGAAAAGGAAATCTAGTTTTGCTGCTGCTGAAAACACGGAGGAACCCAGTTTGTGCCTGGCAACACGTAATGCAGCTTGGATCCGACCTCTAATTTTTGCTTTTAATCTGAACAGATTCATATCAGACATGGGATTAGGGCCATGTAGACCATTACCTCGCTGACTATATTTTTCTGCTTGATTTTATGACTGAGAAATTGAGAATTGAGTTAATTTGCATCCGGCTCCACATTAATTCCATTTCTCCCCTCCTATCACGCTGGGTCTGCAAACCAAAAGAGACAACCGACACTCAAGCCACCCACCAGGCCACCGCAAGCTGCTCCCAGCTATTTATTACATGAAGTGACACACAACAAGATTGCTAGTCCTCAACGCAATGGGGGTAGGCAGGTTCGACAACACAGCTGGACTCCTGAGTGGATGTGGTGCTCTGATGTTACTGCATATATGCAAGACAGAATGGCTTTAAAGCCATGCTGAGCTTAGACACACTCTGCCCCTTTTTTCGGCTTGTCATATGAACCCACTGATGCTCTTCTCCAGCGTGAGCATGTGCACTGAGCAGATATGCCTGTTGATTTAGATCATAAGTCAGCCAAGACAGGCACTGCAGTGTAAAACATAAAACTAGCAACAGGTTAATGCAAGTCATCAGCATTGTCACCGTTGTCATTCCATATGCCTTATATAGTTCTAAAATAAGAAAAAAATAATATTTTACTTTACAGTATACATTTTAGTCATGTTCACTCAGTTCTGTTGCCCTAACTTGTGTTTCAGTACCACACTACACACTAAGGGGTTTCCCTGCTTCAGCCCCACTCAAGCTGTTCTTCCGTCATCAGCTCCAGCCCCACCAAACTCATATCACAAAGGATAAGGATAAGATAACTCTCTCCCTCCTCTGGCCAACCGGGGATGTCCTGCCCCCGGGACATTACCACCAAGGACGCAAAGTGATTATGTGTATCAGACTAAATCATTCTGATAAGCATATTTTTAATTTAATTTATTCAATATTTCTCTTAATCATTGATTTGTATGCTATAGCCTTTATATTCTTTATTATACTTATATTATAAAATTTTGCTTTATCTGCCTGTTATTTTACTTACATTCTTATATTTTATTAAATATGTTATCTCTGTTAATATGTCTGTAATTTCTGTTTATTTAAATTACAATTAATTTATTCATTAGACAGTTTAATTAATTCTTACATATTGCTGTTGCTTTTTGAGTTTTTGTTCTATTAAGGTTTCTCATTATAATGTTTAGGTAGTTTTTCCTTGCCACTGTCACCCTAGGCTTGCTCTATTTGGGATTTAATTTATGCTATTTAATGATGCTTTTGTGTTGAGCTGACTAATATATACCCACTGCTGAAACTTATTGAACATACCACAAGTCATATGTTAAATGGGAAGTTTTAATTGGCTCTCTTGAAGTTTGTGAGAAGCCCAAATTTAAATTCTTACTTTCTTTCTCCAGTATGTTTAATGATGATGTAACTATGACTTAGAAGGTTGGTCTCAGCATACTATCCTGTTACCTAAGTTATTTTAAATGTCATTAAATGTCATTTATTTCAGACGTCATTCCAAAGAGAAATCTTTTGTAATTCATTACAATATATTGAGTATCTTAATGATTTTAGTATGGGTGCCATGTTGTTACATTTTATGCATTTGCTAATTCTGAAAGCATAAACAAGAGAAACAATGTAAAAATAAAATAAAGATGATTGAGTAGCAATCATTATGAATAGTTAAACATGCTGTAGTTTAAGTGTTTATTAAAATGATTTAAAATATCAATTATTTTGTAAGAGTTTCAAATCCTGACTGCCCTCTGACAGTCCAAAGGTACCACTAAAATCTTCCTTTTTTACACTAAAGTATTGACCTCACCACATCATAGTGGATAAGTTCAACCACAATGATGGATTCCAACCCAACAGAAACCCCTATTTTCCATAAGCAGCACTGATATACTAGTCAGAAATTATTAATAACTAACCACCAGCATAATAGCTCTTACTTAGCGCCCCTTTGCATCCCCAATTGCAAGATTTAACCTATATTGTGAGGACATTGCACAAAGATGCAACTCTGAATGCAAGAGAAACAATGAAACACCAGAAGAGGAGTTGACATCCTAGACACAATTACAGCAATATAGCTGACACTGATGATTGCCCACTGGCCTTTGGTAATTTTCTACGATGTTGAATATCCTGTGGACTGAAATTAAGCGGTGAAGGAATAAGTGCAAATTGCACAAATGTCAGATTCTCCTGGAGGAGCTTGGTAAAGCACTTATCACTCTCATCTATAGACAAACACAGCCACCTCAATTCTTAGCTACAGCCATTGTCTTATCTAAACATTCAGAAAATCAACAAGTACTGATTGTACAGGGCGTGGCAAGCTATGGAAATGTCTGCCAATTCAACAAGACTGTTTAACTAGCACCCCGTGTGACCAGTGCAGGAAATACACCTTGCCTTGCACAGTTATGTTAGTCTCACCAAGTGGGGACACACTATTATTATTATTATTTTGACAGAATAACCAGAACAAAGTACCTGAAAGCAAAAATACTTTATGGCAAGAACCACCAGTGACCCTGGCCAGAATAAGTGTTGCTTTGAATGTATTTTGTTATTAAACTGCTACAGGTTGTTGAGGTAGGAGTAAGTCAAATATGTGTAAATCACAAACAAGTCTCAAGACTTAACCTTCATGTCTCAAGCAAGCCCCAAGTTGCTGTGGTACTATTCAACTAATTCAAGTAATATATGAAGTTATGATGCTCTCCAGTTTCCACTGGAGTAAAACTGATAGTGTTGCATCTTTTCTTGGACTTTTGGCTTAAATTTGTCTGTCACATTTCTACATTTCTACAAAATTTTAAGCAAGCAAGAGTCCCCGAACTGGATACTTTTTAGTGGCATACAGTACTCATTCCACCCAACCCATAGAGTGGTGTTTTATGTTAAATAAAAGGGATAGGATACTCTACCCAAACAATACCAAAATTGGTATGTAATATGCCTAAAATTATACCTTGACTATATATATATCTTTTTTTTTTGTATTTTAAATTTAAATCATATTCACTTCAGCAATATTCCACATTATTGCAGATGCCATGTTCACCTCACTTTTAAATGTTTGAATAATGGAGCTAATGCTCAAAGAGCACCAACTGTATTCGCTATGCACCAGATATGCATTAGGAAATCAAAACATGCCAGGAAAACCAATCTCATAGACACACACCAGTGCGAGTCAACCCAAAGTTCCTTATGTACGAATCCCATCAAGGCAATACATTTTAATCTGTAAGACTCTTACAGATCTCACTTACTTATAGCTCTCACTCCAGGAGTCTTTTATCCCGTGCCGGTGAGAGCTGGATGTAACGGGTGGGTGATCCAGCAACTCCGCCTTCCTCCCACCGTATTATATAACAGCATATTTTTTAAATATCTTGATAATAAATTGACAATAATTTAGACCAAATCAAAGCACATCACAACTTTTAAAACAAAATCACAGACACAGGACATTCATAGGGACATGTCTGACCCCTCCAAACATATAGCTTTATTCCATTTAAGAAACTTTACCTCATAGAGCTTATTACAAATTTCCTAAATGTAACGATCATCAGCATAAACCTAGTCTAATTCAGACACCATTCCTAAACCAGCTTTTTTGGAGTTTTTCCTCAATGTGAAAAGACCAAATCAGATTCTAACAACAGACTCCAGCTCGATGGGAAGTTCGAATGCTTGACAGTAATCGATAAAACAAAACAAGGCAATCTGCACCAACCTCTTAACTTCACCATTCTCTGTGCATTGACCCTCATTTTGAGAAGAGCTCCGTTTGTCGATATCCAAGAAAGTAGAAATATTTGATACCGCATGATGAAAATTTTCAGTATCTAACACCGATACCTGAGAGAGCATTTCAAGTTCGTGTCTGCACTCAAGGCTGTTTTCACGGACAACAAAGGTTTTTCAGAGGACGAAAGGTCAAGCTATCTTCTGACAGCTCTCAGGCTGCCTGCCAATAAATGGTAAATAAGTTCTTTAAGAGTTCATCCTAAGTTTATCTTTTAACATTGTTATATAAGTAGATTAATATCAATAAAATGTATCTCGCCATCAGTATTCTGGTATCTGGCTATAAAATATCTTGGGGAAACATTTCTCTAAAAATTAAAGCAGCCATGCTTTATTCCCATTAATGACCCGATCCTTCAAAAACAAGCCAGATAAAAGGTGCTTAGCTGGAGACTATAGACATGATGCCAATAAAACTGTCCTGGTAAATCTTCTGGCTTTATTTTGTTTAGCTGATTCTTTAAACTTGTTAATTTGCCTTGAAAAAAAGGGTAAGACAAAAAAGTAAAAAAAGAGTAAGATTCAGCATAAAATGAAGAGTCTTTTATTTTCAGATATTAGCATTTATTAACAATTAATTGATTATATTTGGTAAGAATGTGTTGCATTTCTAGAAGAACCAAGTGCCACTGGGTAATTCTCTCATATTTAGGGCAGACTAGGGTTGGTTGTCAAAGTTAAAAAGTATCCACAAAAGATACAGAGCATTGCTCCTCTTTGTCATTCAAAGATTCAGCCTTTGGTTTATACTTTTTATACCAAGTTATGATTAGAACCACCTGGTAACTTCACCTGTTTAAAAGCACATTGGTTTCTATACAATTTAAAACCTTATCATTAACCCAAATGTCCATGTCAAACTTTTTATGTAATGTATTGCAGGCATGAAATGGATGAATGGAGTTTTAATAACAAATAAGATCAAGTTGATCAGACCAAACAAGAAATAGTTCTGGTTTATGCAATATGCTAGAGGGAGCAGTCCAGAAATATTGGTAATACAACCCAAAATCAGAAAAGGTTGTCACAGTATGAAAAAAGCAAAAATTGGAAAAGAGGTGTTTTTTTACATTTACTTTCATTTAGTTGCAGATAGTATAAACCCATAACTATTTATTGTTTTGTCTGCTCAGCTTCATTATATTTGCTCTGTATCTACTTTTTTACGTATATATATGTGTGTGTGTGTGTGTGTGTGTGTGTGTGTGTTTATTCTTGGAAGTCCAAAGCCCTTTTATTCTATATAGTACATACTGTATGTATTTATTTACCAGCTGTTTAAGCAATATATTAAGTGCCTTTGCTTTCTGCTTTGTTGTTTCTAAGTCAAAGAAAGGCACAGTGACAAAATGTTCTTTCCCTACAATTCAGTAGTGTCCTCTGGCGAGGGCGTTGAGGGCACAAACATCAGGTTCAGTAGTCATGTTTAGATGTGGACAGTGCTGACTTCGCCAGTTGGTCGTCCTTGCCCGGAGGAGTGGACTAGGTGACTCGAACATGATATGACAAATATGGAGTGTGTTAAAGCATCTTTTACACTCCTACAGGACATTTTGCTTAACAACGTTTACTGAGTGTGCATTCCTTTTCAAGCCGTGCTTGCACTACCAGTTGATGTTGTACTAAAGAAAGGATGTTTCACCAAAAACCAGCCCCTTTATATCCCTGCTATTTATCACCCAAAATAATAACAGTGATATCAGTGTCCTTTATGTTAATGTTATGGACTTTGTTAATGTGTGCGCAGTGTGAGCAGAAGAACGTAAAATCTGAACTTGCTAATGAGGTACTACTTACATCTGACCTTTTCAGAATGCTGAAACATTGTTAGCTATAAGTCAACATGTCCACTGAAGGGCCAGGCTTAGTTAACACATGCAAATTGCTACATGTGTTACATGTACAGGGCCATTATTGACTCATCTAGTGTACCACATGATCCTCCTTAATGAACATTGCTGAGTAAATTAGATTTCTATAACCATTTTTTTATGTTAAGATCTACAAGGTGGTGTCTGATGTTCAAACACAACATTCATAACCACAGGTAAGCTGTTGGTAACCATTTAAAAACCATCTGCATAACCAACCATCCATCAGCGTTCATTTACTTTAACGACCAAGATAAGGACATATGTCCTTTAATTCCAGATTTCACAGTTGTGGAGATTTAGCATGTCATGATCTATACAGGGTTTCTACTTCATAATTTTTGGGGAGTTTTACTTTTCCACTGCCACCTTAAACTTGCTCAATTTGGGATTGACCCCCTGAAGTTGCTTTGAGACAATGCTCCAATGTAAAAAGCATTGTGTAAATAAATCTGACTTGGCTTGTGTATTTTATTCATAAATTATATTTGTATCATACTGTGATGTTTTGTTTACATACTTGTACTTACTTTACTTTATTGATCATTAGTTTATTTTGCATAAACTACTACATTGACTATGTAAAAACTATTGTTTTACAACATGTTTTAGGTGTTGTAATGTATTTAAAATGTGATACTGCATTGCTTGGTTATTCCCACTGCCATTAAATGGGACTATTTGCTCTGTAGACCCTCCACCAATTGCCCAGAACACTGTTGCATCCATCAAAGCCAAATTCAGAGAAACCGAGACCGTGGACGACAAGTCACACACATCTGAAAACCGCTGCTGACAAAGAATCCTCAACAATGGTGTTTTCAACTTTTGCAAAAAGTCCATGATGCAGCATGCGACATGTCCTGTGTCTTTTGACTCATCTTGTATCCTGTGTGTTTTTACCCAACCTGTGTTCTCTGTCTTTTGCCCCACAATGTACATTTGTTTGAAGTCTGAAGTTGTAACTGGGGAAGGTTTACAAAGTCAGTAAGAGAAGTTTGATTCCGATTTATTGCCGACCCATGGATTTTGGTGTTCAACATGGCTTTACGGCACCAATTAACACCAATGTAGATCTTGACATCATAATTAGGACATTCTCACTTATGGTTTTACTCCATGTAACTTTTATAACATATCATAAAACCCAGATATTATCTAATAATAATGAGATCCCAACTTATAGTAACTGTATGCTCTCCCATAAAAATGTCTACACTTTATAATAAAGGAATGATTTCTTGTAACAATGGTAATATCTCATAGTATTGATATGCATTTATAGTAATTTTTAAGCAATATCTCATATATATAAATCATCAAGCTGATATTAATATAGGTGATATAATATTTTGCAGCAGTCATTCTACAATGCAATGAGCTTTTTTGCAAAGCTGGTTTAAAAAAAAGGTTATTTTTTGACTTACATAAACCTACATGATTGTATGCATTTATATTATAAAATGATTTCATAAACAAGTTTTGCACTTCTGGTGTGAGTTTACTAAACGCCAGTTAATAACTCATTTTAATATAGTTTCTGATTGTGCCACATCTGCTCTGAGATGAAACCATTAATCTCACTGCTCAAGCCCAAACGTAGTCGAACTGAAATTCAAACCCCGTCAACCCGGAGTTGATATCATTTATTATCTGTATGAAGTATATCACTTTATAAATGTAATAGGATTACTAAGCAATGATTCATTGAGTCATATACTCTACAGCTATAGATACAGTGGCTATAACTCAATTCTGATTCAATTCAAATTTAGCCTAAGCTTCTCTGGATCTACACACAATTTTTTTACACATTTGTTTAGTTTTTTTAAGTTCCCCTTCAGGCCTCCCATAAGGCAGCCTGATGATTGATTTAGCATTCAACCATGTTATCACCTTAATAAAATCCTTTCCATTGTCAGAATATACCCTCCAACCTACCAGTGTAAGACAGCCAGCAAAGTGCTTCATTACTCTACATAAGAACCTTTTTAAGGTATTTATACTTAGCTTAATTATTTGTGTAACTTAATCATTTTTACTCACTACATTTCAAAGGAAAATCTGCACTCACGGCAGTTTCAAAGTGTTTTTTTTAATCTCTTTCTTCTGTATGCAGGAACGCATGGAGATTCCCAGTGTCACAGCACCTGGGACTAATCAGTTTTGATGATTTGTACAGTATAAACCATCATGTATTTTCACTGTCATGGATCGGTATGCCTTAATAAAATACATCCTGTTTCAGAATCATGATAGAAATTGTAAAGAAATACTGTATTGTATTTCTATATTGTAATATTGTAAATATTGTATTTCTTTGAGTACATTTAGTAACATGCCCTTTTATACTTATAGTTAAGTAAAATATGTAAGTAATATAGTTAAGTAAACAATGTTACAGTTTATTGTTCTGTATTGCACATGCTACTACACACGTGCACTTTATGTTGTGTTGTTTATTGTTTTATGTAGCACCTTGGTCCTGTAGAAATGTTTTTTTGTTTCACTGTATACTGTACATCACCGGATATGGCTGAAACACAGTATGTGATACTGTGGTAGCCTAGTGGTTAGGGCACTGGACTCTGAACCAGAAGGTCCAGGGTTCAAATCCCACCTCTGCCAAGCTGCCACAGTTGGGTCCTTGAGCA
>JAUZSU010184275.1:0-12399 GCA_034780255.1 Parotocinclus maculicauda
CATAGGGCATGTTCGTTTAATCGGACAAGCCGGTTATTAGGACCAAAACGATCGCGTCCCGATGTGGTCCCATTAACTGGAATCGACTGTATACAAAGTGTTTTCTAAACCAAATGAAAGCTTTGTATGCGGTTTGGAACACAGCTCAGATTAGAAGTAATCAGTCTCCTCTTACACACTTTGGAGTATCCAGAGCTTTCAGACCCTGCAAATGACTTGGTAAATTGAATATTTTTCACACAAGTAGTGCCGATTTAAGATTCACGGTCCCTTGCCTTGTTTTATTAATTGGTATTAATTAAGCGTGTGCTATATCACAGGTTGCCAGATGTACGAATAGGTTGCAGGTCAGAAAGAGCGGAAACATAGTGCAACGTATGAATACCTGTTATTAAAATTGTTCTTTAAAAAGTTGAAATTGAACTAAAACTTTAATATAATTACATGGTAATACCACTGGCGATGTGAAGCTCAATTATGCAAAGTGTTTTCTAAACCAAATTAAATCTTTACCTTTATAACATCACATCAAGATCCATAAACCGTAAACAAACATTGTGGAAAGGCCAAACATGGGAAAACTGATTTAACTGCCAATAACTCTAGAACTGGTTTAAGTTGTTTGACTAAAACATTAAAACTGACCAAATACATGTTAATAATAATCATTAAAAACTCATTCCATCGAGCTATAACTCTCTACAGTCCTACAGTTTCATCTAAAAGACTCAACAAGAGCTTGATCGGCATAGAACATTTAAAGTTTTCACTCGGTTGAATTTGTGTGTGTGTGTGTGTGTGTGTGTGTATGCATGTGGACTGTGGTAGCCTAGCAGTTAAGGTACTGGACACCCACCTCTGCCAAAGCTGCCACAGTTGGGCCCCTAAACAAGGCCCTTAACCCACAATAGCTTGAATTGTATGAATTGTAAGACTGTATGTGTAAGTCACTATGGATAAGGGCGTCTGCTAAATACCATAAATGTAAATGTACAAACATACTTGGGGCATGAAACTAGTGGTTAAGGTACTGGACTATGGACCAGGAGGTCCAGGGTTCAAATCCCACTTCTGCCACAGTCGGGTCCTTAATCAAGGCCCTTAACCTACCGTTGCTTGGATTGTAAGACTGTATTAATTGTAAGTCACTCTGGATAAGGGCGTCTGCTAAATGCCATAAATATAAATGTAGTCCTTGTACGTTACTGATCACAGTTTGATTATCAGATCTCATTTTTACATTTCTATATACGCCGGTTTATGTTTCAGTTCATTTCGAGCTACGGTGTGAACGTACTGGAGTTAGCAAACCAGTCTAAGCATGGTCACAGACGCTTATACGTAACAACGGGAGATGGTTTTAGGATTTCGGATAAAGCTTTGTTCGTGGCGCCTTGTTTTTTGTCATTTCGATCTGGCAACCTCGGCTCACTTCAACATTTCTTCCATATCAACGAAAAGCAATTCCTCAGTCAATCCCCTAGAGGGCTGTAGCGAGTTGACCAGGTCGTGTCACAAACTACGTTTTATGTGTTTATCCTCTACTTTGTGTGAGCTGTATATTCGGGCTCTCTGTCATTTGCCTTGTTTTATTAATTGGTATTACTCAAGCCTGTGCTGTATCGCAGGTTGCCAGATGTACGAATAGGCTGCAGGTCAGAAAAAGCGGAAACTTTGTGCTATAGAGCAACGTATGAACACCTGTCATTAAAATTGTTCTTTAAAAAGTTGAGGTTGAACTAAAACTTTAATATAATTACGTATTCAGAGCACACTGATGCTGAGGAACCTAGTAATGTACAACGGGTCAGTAACCACAAAAACCATGGTAACCTACATGATGCTAAGCCAGAAATGGCAGCTTCTGCCGTGTGAGCTCTGGCCTAAAAAAAATATATACCGGGAGGTATTGCTGCACGTTTGGGAGGCTGTTTATTCACTGCGTAACCACGACATCGTCCTCACTGCAGGGAGTTCACAGCCTAACACACACCACAAGCAACACAGCAACATCAAACACCGGCTCAGTAGCTGACCTGGAAGTGCATCAGACCAGCTCTGGTATCAGCCAGCAGCTTAGCGTTCATACAATCCTCCTCATTTGACTGACCCACACACACACACACACACAGTGCTACAAACACTGTATGGCACCCGTGTAATATTATTAATTATAATAATTAGGATATAAACGTGGCGTCACGATGGACGTGTTGCTCAAGTGACGCTGTGATTGACAGGCCAGGCTAAAGCGACGTGAAGCTGAAACCCAGCCATGAATAAAACATGGACGGATGTGCTCTAGGGTTTGGATAAACAAACCTTTAATCTGCTCTAGATCAATTTCCACCTCACCAGCCAGGAGAGCCGTGTGATGACTGATGGAACAGGAAACAGCTTCATACAGAACTGTCCAAAAGTCTTAGGCCGCCATAAGGTTAAATGTACCACTGTGTTGGCAATCGCCCATATATACACGCCCCCAAGAATTAGGGGGAAGTTCAAAATAAAAAAACGACACTTGAGCATTAGCAGCAGCTTCATCAACGCCAAGTCGACACTTCTACAGTCTGAAGAAGCTTGATCAGAAATGTTCTTTATAGAAGGGTAGCAGTCAAGGAACCTTTTTTAGAAGGAGAGCAAGATGAAAAGGCTAAGATATGCTAAAGCTAAAAAAAAAGGGAATTGAGAATTAAGGAGTGAAGAATCCAAGGTATACTTTTAAATTCATCATTTTAGATATATTCTTATAAACCATATGACATATCCAATATTTGTTGCGTTGAATCACTGACAATATGCTGTATACTGTCATTATACCGTTGCTAAAACGACACATTTAATGGTGGCCTAAGACTTTTGCACAGTGCTGTACAGTCTGCATTAATGCAGGATCAACCAATGGGAAAACAGGAAGTAAGCTCTCTCACTTTAGTCCTAATCCTGTTTCAGGAACCAGAATAGAGCCTTTTAGTGCAGAATTCAATCTGCAGGCTAAATTGATTGTAAGTGTGTGTGTGTGTGTGTGTGTGTGTGTGTGTGCGCGTGTGTGTCTACACTCTGACACACGAGACGAGGCTGAACAGACCAATCCAGCTAATGTAAAATGTTCCAGAATCAAATCTACACAAAAAAACAAGATCTGGCCCAAACAGGACACAACAGAACCCAGATCTTCCTCTGACTAGAAGCATAGAACAGTCTAACTAGGTTATGCTGCATTTCATCCCCTTCACAAGGGACTGTGGTAGCCCAGCGCTTGAGGGACTGGACTACGGACCAGAAGGTCCAGGTTTCAAACTTGGCCTCTGTCAAAAACTGTCACTGTTAGGTAAGATTGTAGAAGTTGTAAGTGGCTCTGGGTAGGAGCGTCTGCTAAATGCTGCAAATGCACATAGTACTGACTCTCCAAATAATTACATCATTAAATATTTCCTAAGGTCAGACTTTTTTTTATTGCTTGTTTCGCGGATCCTCCGACGATCATATTTAATCCGCCGCAGCACCAAATAAAAATAAATTTGAAAACTATATATATATATATATATAGATAAAATATATATATATATATATATATATTTTTTTTAATTTTATTTTATTTTATTTTATTTATTTTTTTGGAGAGCCAACGATGTTCTTTTGTTCATTTAATTTTTTACCAGATTCACTTTAATTTAATTGTAGGTTAAATAAATGTTATTTTTAAATTTTAAAAATTTTTTATTTCTTCCTCCTTCCTTGTATTGATTCCACATAGTCCTCGAGAAATTGAAAAGTGCTCAAAAATAATGATTTTTTTATTTTTTTTTCCTCCCTCCTCAGTAGATTCTTAAGTAGGAACATCCGAGGAACAAGCAATTAAAAAGTCTGGCCTAATTTTTTGTGAGCAGAGCAAATGACAAAATAAATAATTGGCTGCTGCAAAAAGTGCCTTGTTGGAATTGTCCAAACAACTTTAAATCGGAGTGTTGTGGCTTGGTTATTAAGGTACTGAACTGTGGACCAGAAGGTCTGGAGTTCTGATCCCACCTCTGACAGACTGTGCTTATTGGGGCCTTGAGCAAGATCCTTAACCCACAAAACCACACAGCTCCATCTTCTGCAAAGTGTCATAATATTGCTGTCTAATCCATTCAATAAGAAAGTGCCAGTAATAAAAACATCTAATGGCATGACATTCTAACTGACTTTTGGAATACCCTGCATGACCTTTGGTGATGACAGGGGGGAAAGTTGCTTTTAAGCAGGGGCTGGTCTGGATGGAGAATCTCATATCCAGAGGGACTTCATTATCAAGGTTCACTCAAGGGTCCAAAAGTGGCAGCTTACAGGATTCAGGACTTGAACAACATGTCAGTTAATAGTTACGAGCTTAGTCACCGAGTTTCTTATGTCCAAGCTTAGCTTGTATTTATTTTCACATCTGAACTCTTTTTCCTGGTCACGGTTTTAAGGCCCATCACTGAAAGTCACGATTCATAGGGAGGGCATAAACGTAACCCTTAGTTAGACTGTATATGGCTGGGATAAGTGTGTTTTCTACATGCTGTAAACGTGAAAGACACAGCTCAGCACCAGTGATGATGCATCCAAAAAGTGCAACCAAAAATATCCAGGTGGAATCTTTAGAACTATAAAAAAAGGAAAATGGCACCGGCTTAAGCTAACAGTGCTGTGTGCGGTAAATACAAAAAGACTTTAAAAGACTTTTTACTCATCAGGATTTACACAGCCATTAAAAAGCTCATCCTATAGGCCTTTGGCGGCAGTAAATGCATCAGTAAACACAGAAAACTCCCGAGGGTCAAATACATAACATGCAACTGCGCTAAGGGAAGAAGCGCAACAAGCACAACTAAAACTGGTTCATCCTGATCCTCCAACAAATCCTCACATCCACTGTACATGTTCACACAGAAGAACATGTATCACACACACATTAGCCAGAAACTTTCAAATGGTATTAAACCAGCAACGGAGAACAGGAAAAACAACACAACGCAACACAACTCACACTCTATACTATAATACACAGTTTTGTCTTTAAACTCCTAAACCAAATGGAGCTGGAAATACTGATTCATATTCACTTAAAAAAAGATCGGAATTAAAAAATAAATAAAATTAAAAAAATTAAAAAAACATGACGTCTACATTTTATGCTTGGTTTAAAAAAAAAATAATATATATATATATATATCAATAAATAAAACAAAGAGACACATTGGACATACAGTGTATACAGTGATCCCTCGTTTATCGCGGGGGTTACGTCCCACGAAAAGACCACGAAAATTTACTGTAAATTGTAATATTTCATGATTTATAACATTCCTTTATTGTTAGAATTAATATTTTAAATATATTTTTAGAAATGTTGTGATTTGGTAATGTAAAAGTTAATCAAATACATGTATACGGTAACTATACTACGCAGATCGAGTTCCGCAAAAATACGCAATATATTTTTTTCATTAATATTTTTGGAAAACCCGCGATGCACCGAGTCCGCGAAAAGTGAACCGTGAAGTGCCGAGGGAACACTGTATATATAAATATATATAAAACACACACACAAAGAGACTAACAAGATGTCACACACTGCCGATTTCCTCATTTTGCGGAATGGGAGAATGTGAGTGAGTGTCACACCGCACACTATCCAGAGAAATATTGTACGTTTTTTTGCTGAATATGCATTTATAAGTATTATCAGATTCCCATCGTAAGTTGGACCATCGTAAAAATGGGAACTAATTCCTAACACCTAAAACTAATTTAATTAATCAACTAAACCTAAACTAGTCCTATTTAGTTGGACCTAAGTCACTCTGTCTCACCAAGGACCAGAATTTGTTTCTTTAATCATTATCTTCTCTTGGTAACAGTCATGGCCGGTTCTGAGTCCTGCAGGCATACGGCATAAGCAAAGAATAAAACCTGAGCAGAACAAAAAGTCACGGCACGGCATCACACACTTTCTCATTTACTAATGTCCATGTTGAGTAACCCACACACCTACCTTTCAGATGTGAGGGGAATGGGTTTCAGAGAGGACGTACAACATTCAAGAGGAACATACAAACTTCACATAGACAATAAATAGAGGTCTGGTTTAAGAGTGAGCATCTGGAGCTGTGCAGCACGGGTGCTACCGACCACCTGGACCAACGAGTATGAACAGAAATGTAAAAAAGTGACACTAAAACTGAAAGCCAACAAATCTAATACTAACGAAACATAACACTGAATTTCTAAAAGGAAAAAGAAAATGTAGTAAAAACAAGCCAGACTAAAACATCACTACCCTCTGTAGTTGGAGGCTTATTTGGTTTATTTCGAGTTCTACTGTATAAAGTTATTGCATGGTCCTGTAATAAATTCTGATCATGTAAAATACGGAAGCTTCCCTCACCTCACATGGTTATCACAGAACTTGGTGATCTGGGCTCGGTTGAGGTACACGGTGCGTGCGCTGCTGTCTGCGGGTTCCGCCTGGGACGCGCTGGCCGACATCTCGTCTTCTGCCCTGTGGTAACCGGCAGACGAGCACGCGGGTCCTGTACAGGTTAGAGCACGACGAAAGAAAGAAAGAAAGAGAGAGAAAGAGAGAGAGAGAGAGAGAGGAGAGAGAGACGGGGGGAAATCTAGGGTTAGTCAGAGTGGAACAGAGGCAGTAACCGAGAGAGAGAGAGGGCGAGAGAGAGAGAGAGAGAGAGAGAGAGAGAGAGAGAGAGAGAGAGAGAGAGAGAGAGGCTCTACTGGATGCTGAGACACGAGCATCGGGATTGTCTACACCCCCACCCCCCTCATGTGCCCCTACCAATGATACGCCCACCACGAGACCCCCTCTGTAGAATGTGCTGATGAGAGGTTTTATTAGAAGCCGATTCCCGGGACTTCGTGTACAAAACACACAAAAATGGTGACAAAACGCAAAGGTTAGTCAGCAGGCTATTCCAATATGACATTTGATTTACCCTTGATATAACAAAATACAAAATAAATAGGCTATAAAACTATTTAATAGGAAATACACTCGTTTTAGGCTATAATACTATTCTATCTAAAGCCTTGTAATATTATTATATAGTGCAGATTAAACAAAATAACACTTTAATAATAAAACATTTACTTGTGACTGCGTGGTGTGCGCACTTTACACTACAACCCCCCCAAAACACCCCGTAGGTCCGAATCAGGCCCTGTTCACTACCTAGTGCACTAGTTAGGAAGCTTTGGTGATCTGTAATCCCTTATAAAAGCGCGTGATGTTCACCCAGGTCGCTACAAAGCACTAAAGCCATGGCAAAACATCAGCAAACGCTGCACGTAGTGCGCGCAAAAAGCCTCGTGCACGTTGCAGCTTGCAGGAGATGAGAGAGCTCGTAGCAATTTGGGACACATTCAGAGCAAACCCCTGTGTGAGCGCGGGGCGTTCCGGTAGGTTCACAAAAGCCTGCTGCAGGTTTGTTCTTGCTCGTCTGCGTTTCCGTGAACGCGCGCGTAAACCGATCCGCCAAAACGCGCGTTTTCCGTGCGCCATAAATAATGCAGGGAAAGTGAGCGCGTGTGCGAGTTTACCCAGCTGGAGCGATGAGCACGAATACGGGCGGTGATGATGGATGGATAGGACGGATGGATGGAGCAGGATGGTGGTGATTCCACTCTCTCCTCGCCAGGTCTGCCCGAGTCGCGAAGGTAAAGCAAACCCGTCCGCCTCCGCGTCATCGGCTCAGCTCGGGCTAAAGGACGCCTTTCTAATAGTTTCCCTCGGATTGATGGGTTATTTCACCTTCCACATGGCCATGTAGTCTCTGTTTTGTGAGAACTACAGCCCTCACCCGCCCTTATTGCGTTTAAAGAGACAGAGCGTCGCGTTGAGCAGGTTGCCAGATCGCACCGTTTACTCTCAACATTGGACACCTGCACCTGCTTCAGTGGATCCTATAAATGCAGCTTGGGTTTTAGTCCGTGCGCTCGAAAAAACACGGTTCTGAAGTTAGAACTAGACACTATTTCAACAAAATTTGATAAGAGGATGTAATTACACACAGGTGCACTCATTTTACAAGGGAGCCGCTTTCCTTGGAAACTAATTTGAGCCAAGCAATCGAGCTGCAAAAGCCAGGTGTCACCATGCAGAGGAAATGACTCCTAGAAGGTTGAACAAACACTGATATTGGAACCGTCACAGCTCCAAGTCTGAGATCATGGAACTCTCACAGAAATGAGCAGGGTGTTTATCGCTCTTGGGGTGAGAGGAGAAAACTGACCCCTAGTGGTTGAGTTGGAGTACCTCAGGATCAGGTGGATTGTGGGTAGCATCGCGGCCTCACAGCAAGAAGGCCCTGGGTTTAAGCACAGGGTGGAGTGGCCTGGGCCCTCTCTGTGTGGAGTCCCAGTGTCTCTGTGGGTTTACTCTGGGTACTCCAGTTTCCTCCCACAGTCCAAAAACCTGTCTGTCTGTCTGTCTGTCTGTCTGTCTGTCTGTCTGTCTGTCTCTCTCTCTCAATATATATATATATATAGCGTTTATACATATGACTGATGCATGACAGGTAGGACTGTGGTAGCCTAGCGATAAAGGTACTGGACTATGGACCAGGAGGTCCAGGGTTCAAATCCCACCTCTGTCCCTGAGCACCGCTGTCATGGAGCTATAATACTATAAACTGGGGCTGAGTCAGGGTGGCCCTTTATTGAGGAACTGGGAACGTGTGCCCATGCTGGTCTTCTCAGTCACTTAATCTACTGGGAAATCCACAACGCTCTACTGCTTCTGGGCATTTTTAATAACAGTGTGTGCACTCAGATAACATGGTGTGAAATTACTGAGCTAATTTAAACTTTTTTTATTTTAATATACTCCTTACTTGTGCAATATGAGGCGTTATGTTATCTGTTAACTACAAAAAGAAAAGAAAACTCATGCAGGACTTAATAACGAGTGTTTTAGTCAGGCATTTATCATGCATGCACACACGTAATGTTGGACAAGATAAGGCGTGCAGTCTAATGTGCATCACACACACACGCATACCCGCACACACACACAGATTATAGATTACTTAAACCCCGAAAAACACACTTGTAATGACGTAAACATGTCTGTACAATAATAACTTCCCAAAAGTATTGGGACACAACCCGACGTGTGGCCAAAAGTATTGGGACACAAACCCACGTGTGGCCAAAAGTGTTGGGACACAAACCCACGTGTGGCCAAAAGTATTGGGACACAAACTTAAATTTCACTGTTGTAATTCCTTCAGGAAATGCAGATCTAGTTATTCTAATAAGATAATGAGCATGTTGTAAAAAAAGGCTTATGATTTTCTAATAATTATACAGCATGTACAAAGGATGCCAATAATTCTTCTGCTAGCTGTATCAACCCTGTAAGCAGAAGCCATTAGACTGTAGCTGCACACTGCACTGAGGATTAACGAGGCTTCTCCTGGAACTGCATTTTGACCAGATCCACAGTTTATGATCTCAGTGTGACTCCTGACTGAGTTTAGCCAATGAGCAGGCGATGATGGCTGTATAATGTAAACCATATCATGACCCGTTTTATGAAAAATCAATACAGAACACGTGTCCAGATCGGCTACTGCAGATAATCGAATCTTCACTCAAAGTACAGATCGGAAACCAGAGTCTAAGTGCTTCATCTAGAGCCAATTTCCCTCGTTTCAGGACGCCGCTGAACCTTTTCGCTCTCTTTCGTCTTATTTTCCATTTTACACGGCCTATCCGGATGATCAATAATGATGTCTTACTCCGAACAAATGTAATTTGTCTACAGAGGAATCGATGCTTCGGTTTCTCATCAATGACCAAGCATTAGCCAGTGATTAATGACAGGGGTTTGTCAGAAATCGACAGCTTCAGAAGTGTAAAAGTTATTGCTCATCACCTGGACCTCAGAGTTACGATTTAAGCTGACCTAAACAATGCAGCCTCCACTAATGATATACTGAAAGAATGAACACTTTGGTAACACAGAGGTCTAGTCTGCTAGCCCCGGATCTACCACAGGATCTTGGTTATCAACAGCCTAGTGGTTAAGGTACTGGACTATGGACCAGAAGGTCCAGGGTTCAAATCCCACCTCTGCCAAGCTGCCACAGTTGGTTCCCTGAGCAAGGCCCTTAATCCACAACTGCTTGGATTGTAAGAATGTATGAATTGTAAGTCGCTCTGGATAAGGGTGTCTGCTAAATGCTGTAAAGGTAAACTCAAACCTTGGTTCATTAGCCCACACCAGTCGGTACCACACTTTCCATATTCATCTTGAAATAATCTCTGTGCTTGATAGTTTTTCCTGAAACACCTATGGATTTGTTTAGATAATTTTCTGATTATTATTTTTCATTAAAGAGTTTTGCTTTTGAAGGCCATTTGATAGTTTTAAATTCAATTCCCGAAGGTTTTTTTTCCCCCACTTTCTTTGAAAACAGTATATTTCAGCAGGTAGTTATCTTTGCAAGAAGAGGCTTTGGTTCTTCCAGATTATTTTTTTTCTGGTAACATCAGCTGTTGTTTCAAAACATCAACCTATTGCTTCTAATTGCTCATGGGGAAATAAGGATTAGCTGTGGATTAAGTGTATTGTACATTTCAGAATAGCCGCAATTGACCTGACAAAAAACAGTTAAGTGTTTTCCAAAAGCACCCCCTGCATGAAATTCTTTTTTTTAGAGCAGATTCCCTCACTTGTTGACCCTGAGACTCACAAAATGCCATTTTGTAGACCTATCTGTATGTAACTCCTGTTTAAATAGTGCCACAGATCTCAGAAGTGATCCTTAGGATCGGTAAAGTGTTAAGATTTTGCATGAGTGGCCCCATTTATTTTTCTTATGAGAGTATTTATAGCTATGCAAAACCCTATGGACAGAGAACATATTAAAAACATTAATAATGTATTTACAGAGGCTCTATCAAAATATATTTTTATAATGTTAAGGGAAATCATTTATTTGATCACAAAAGACTACAGTGCAAGAGCAGGACATGGTGCCAAAAAGGAACTGAATTGAATTATTAGAAATCCAGCCAAACACGCCGCGAGATCTGGATGTAACCAGCAGGGGGAGACACTGCACATCATTTGGTGAAAACGTGCATCCCGCAGCCACAGGTAGGCAGATTCGTGGGTAGATTGTTTTACCAACCGCGCCTCTGGTGGTCAATCTAGGGCTGAATTCTAAAACAAATTTTGTAGTGCACTACTTAGGCTACAGAAGCCGCTGCTTTTGGCCACGCGTAGTGCGCCTAAGTAGTGCGTATAAGGGATTATAGAATGCAACCCAGGTTATCTCCTGTATTCTAGAGGAGGCTTGGCAACAAGTAGTCCGGCTTTCATTAGGCTGCTAACCGACGAGCTGGTTTTAACTCAATGGAGATTTCGCATGCAGCCCGCGTGGAAAGTTTTTATTTGGTTTGAATAAATGCTGCAGAATTTAATTTACTCGGATAAACTAAACGTAGTAGCACATAGTCAGTGTGTTATCTTGTTTTAATCGGCTTTACGTTTACGAGCTAACGAACGTTAGCTGCGTTTTGGCAAACTCCAAACAAAGTTTCGCGAAAAGTTCGTCGTAGACTCTTTGTTTGTTTGTTTAACTAATGGCGGCGCCGATAATTAAGAATATATGGTACACTTTTTGTTCAAAGTGCACGTTTGGTCAATAAAAAAAACGCCGTCGAAAGAAGTGAAAAAAGAAAAGCCATGTCACTGCGCTCCAACCAGGATCAGCAAACACGGACCGTATAGCGCTGCTGTGAGACTGTTTACGTTTGTCTTTTAAATCCCTCACTCGGCCGACTTTAACTGCTTAATTAGAGTGTTACTTTGTTTTATGTGGAGTTAAGGGACTCTCCTTTTTTATGGATACGTTTTGAGCGAAAATGTACGAAATGGACGCTGTAGATCACTGTGGTTTGGACACTGGGTTTAGTGCGAGGGCTCATAGAGCGTCCAGCGAACCGGACAGGACTTCTGATCAGGCTACACCTGGACCTGATGGAGATTGCGGAGAAGGAGGGAGATTGGTGTGTGTGTCTCTGATTGGAGGAGCTCCATGGGGGTTCACCTTGAGAGGAGGCCTAGAACATCGAGAACCCCTAATCATCACCAAGGTATTCTATTTTCATTCATCTCCAGATTTACTTGGTTATGGTATTGGCTCAATTCAGTGTTAATCTGTGTCTCAACATAACAGCAGCGAATCATCATGTGCCATGCTCACCGAAATTAGGCCTGTGCCTGTCCTGTCTCTGCTGTTTGTCCTGTGTGCCTGTCCTGTGTGCCTGTCCTGTGTGCCTGTCCTGTGTGCCTGTCCTGTGTGCCTGTCCTGTGTGCCTGTCCTGTGTGCCTGTCCTGTGTGC
>JAUZSU010184286.1:0-12398 GCA_034780255.1 Parotocinclus maculicauda
GGAATAAGGCTGTAACGTAACAAAATGTGGAAAAAGTGAAGCGCTGTGAATACTTTCCGGATGCACTGTATATAGCATTTTGTATATATATATGCTATTGCTATACAGTTGCAAAGTGGACTTGCAGACACCTCCCCCATGTATAAAGGGGCAAGCACACTAAATATTCACAACAATAAATTTTTAAGCATATTTAAAGCTTAGTTTAAAATGGTTAGTGTAATTCACTGAGCTGGCAGTCAGAGAAAAGGCATTGAACTTTAAAGGTCTGTGCAGTGTGTTGTTTAATATTTTACAAGAAGATTAAACACGGGTTATGGTTTGTGTATGTTCCTGTACTGTAGTGATTTTAATAAAACATGACAGGTAATCCCATTAAAAGTTTGATGTTATTGTAAGGTCTCACACACAGCCTTGGGCTCAAACTGGAGAGTAAACCGACAATAATCTAATTTCCTGTACAGATAAGCGATATCTAGTGCTGGATTTGATTTTGTTCGCACCACGCAACCTGCATAACCCAAACCCATGAGAGATCTTAATCATCTGGGCTAATCCTCGAAAGAAACATTGTGATCTATTAATCCGTTCCCACAGAGGCCTGATCCCACAGTGCACATGAATCACAGTGGAGTCTAGGTGTGTGTGTGTGTGTGTGTGTGTGTGTGTGTGTGTGTGTGTGTGTGCTGGCAGGCCCTGTGCTGTCTGTTTGGGTTCACATCTGGCCCTGGGAGCTTGGTTAGACGTGGAGTAAAAGCGCCTGAATTGCTGTGACCCAAACAGAGCCTGAACACGGTGAGCCCTGCTGCCAAGTCACGCAAAGTTAGCTTAGTGGATAATTTGGAACATGCTCTTAATGTAAACACGCTCTCTGCTGAATGGCCCCAGCCAAGTCCGTCACTCTCAAATCACACACAATCTTTTGAGACAATTGTATTTTTTAAGTTGTTGTTTGGTAAGCTGAAGTCGTTGTTTGACAAGCTATAGAAAACAAAAGTTACATATCTAAACTGTACTTATTCGTTTAATTTCTTATTCGCTTATCCTATTCAGGGTCGCGGGAGAGCCAGTGCCTAGACGGTCACACAGGGCACAAGGCAGGAAAAACTCTAGACAGGGTGCGAATCCATCAAAGGGCACATGCACTCACACACTCATTACGGAACAATGGAAACATCAATGTGGTAAGAAATCAGTGTATCCAGAGAAAACTCACACAGATACGGGAGAACATGCAAACTCCACACAGGAGGAGACCAGGGTCAGGCTCAAACCGGGGATCTTGAAACTATGAGGTAGCAGTGCAAACCACTGTGCTGCTCACTTTACCAATTTCAAGCATTTATTTTAGTAAAATGGTTCAATTTATTCATTCATTTTCATAACCACTTTAACCAAGTCAGGGATGCAGTGGAACATGACCCAACCATTGTGTATTTCTTTGCCTCTTACCTTATTTTTCATTGTGTGCCCCAGTTCTGTCTGTCCTAAATACATTTCATATAGTTCCTCATATATTCTTAAATTTCCTTCGGGATCAATAAAGTATCTATCTATCTATCTATCTATCTATCTATCTATCTATCTATCTATCAGCCCACATTCTATGTTGTGTATATGTGTTCAGCAGATAACGGAATGTATACCATTGGTGGCCGGGCATGCAGTCCAACACGATGGAGCCGATTTTGTACTGTCTGGATGCATATCCATTGTCCAGTGGCAGCAGGAAACTGTCCCCACAACTCTGTTGCATTGTTGCACCTGCTCCTTGTTGCCAATAAGGTCAAGTAGCGGTCATTTTTTGCTGTTGTGGCAGATTGGCAACCGTGCCCTAGTCTTCTTTATACTGTTCCAGTCTCTTGAAAGCGATTCAACCGTCTTCTAATCTCACTTTAGGATGTTCCAAGTGCTGTTGCCACTGTTGTCTGTATTAGACCAGATTCAAGACATCCTATGGCTCTCCAATCATCGCATTCAATCAAATCGTGTTGTACAGCCGTTGCAAGGGATGGAAAATTACAGGATGGGCACTTTCAAGATCAGGAGACCTTTAGATACTGGGACTGTAATAGCCTAGCTGTTAAGGTACTGGACTCTGGAGTTCAAGTTCCAGGGTTCATAGCCCACCTCTGCCAAGCTGCTACTGAATGCTGTAAATGTAAATGTAGATACTCTAGAACTTTCAGCCTTTTATACAGTGCATTTTTACCAATTAAATAAAAGTTGTTTTTGCATCTCATTTCCATTATAGAACAACTTTTTTAAACTTAGAATAAAGATTTTTAATAAAAAAAATAGCTTCATATATATTTGAAAATATCCACTCATTTTTGTGAGCAGTGTATATGTGCGTAATACTTTTTTTTTTTTGTTTAGTTTTATTTTTCCAAAGGAGGGTGTGTGGCCAGGTTCCACCCTTGCTTGAACTGCAGATATCAAAACATTCTCTATTCTCTATCAATTCTCTATACAGAAATATAAGCCACTGGACAGAAGCTGCCTGTTGTAAAATTCACTCTAAAGGTGTATCTATTCAGTAACAAGAAAATGTATTATTGTGTGACGTGCAATGATTACTACTTCTTTTCATCCCAGCTCTCTCAAAATCTAATTGTTCCATGGTACAATAGTTTTAATGGTTCTCTGGTAATGACCACAAGCTGCTTTACATTATCAGAATGTATGACACTCTATGATTAACGTGACCTACGTCCTCATGTACAGTTCTATTTATTAAATTTAGTAGATACCTTACACAAGGCAAATTATAAATAAACTGAGCAGCCTCATTAATCCACCCAAGACTGGTGGCTTCACCGAGCCTTGATCCACCAACCATCTGAATATCTGAATAGAAAAGAACCTAACCAAAGAGCCTGTGGGAAAATATGGCTCAGCTTCTCTCTTCCAACAGTACTGATCGATTTGTTCTTTCTCGCCCTGTGGAGAAAATTAGGCAGCGTTTACAGTGCAGTTGGATGCAAGCACAGAGGTATTTATCAGGTATCTGGTGCTAGTCCAGGTCAGATAGTAAAATAGACAAACGTAATGCAGAGAACTGCAGAAGAGAATGACCCACAAATAGGATACACAAATAGTCTGAATGACACAGCAATTACATCTCACTTGATTTTGGGGTTCTCAACAATCTCCCTCCTTCTACTCACTGCAGTTAGAAATCCTTGATTTACCAGTGTGTTGCGATCGTTCCCCCAGCCCTTTCAATCAAACATATCCAAGCCTAAAACATTCTAACGGTCTTGGATTTGACTCCATGCGATTGCTTGATCCCCCTTCCCCCTCCATTACCTCAGTCTTGCACTGGTATTGCATCCCCCAGGCTCTTGGCAGCATTCGGGATCTGACCTCCGCTTTATTAAATATGGATTGATGCTATGTTCTATTCTTTTTGAGCATCACTGCAAAGTCAGTGAGAATGCACAGTATAGGACGGAGGCAGATTACTGCAGTCATATCCATCATTCAATATGTTTTGGCCCCTTCTGGGTTCCTCTTTCTTTGCTTCAAAGAGTCACTGGCATATGTGAAAGACAAGGCCAGACAGAGGTTCTCTGGGCACTTTAATATTTACCAGAATGCTTCAAGCCAAGCGAATGAGCACATATGAGGAAAATGAACCGGAGGCCTGCAGTGAAGCCGAGTATCTCTCGCCGACTGGGGGTTTTGATCTGGAACATAACGATGGAATGCAGTAATATGTTCAGGCTGTTTTCATTCTCTGTGGTCATTTTAAAACATAGTATATATGCATATTTAGTTCAACGCTCTCATGTAGTAGTATAAATATCCTTCTATTTTTGACTTAAACAACACATAATAATAAACACACAGATGTACAACGTTGCACATGCCACATAAAGACGCAACTTGTACTCTGCCTTTAACATTACATAAGTAACTAAATACATCACTGTGACATCCAAATGCCTCCTTTAATATGTATTGCATGCTGAATATTAAAAACTTATATAACGCTGTGTTCACAAATGCCCTGTGAATATGTAGAAAATTATTATTATAGCGCGTGTGTATGAAGATGTGTGTCTAAGGTTTGAAAGTGTGTGTGTGTGTGTGTGTGTGTGTGTGTTTTTCCCCGAGGCAGCTCACAGTCAGCTGGCAAACAGTCAACTGCTGTTGCAAGTCCACTGGCCTCATCTGATGGGACTCCGTGTTACTCCAGCACTCACTTCTACTTAAGGTCCAACAGGAAAACCAAGTGATCACAAAGTCGATACAATACTTAAAAATAATACTGTATATAGGAGGTGTTACACAACTAGCTTTACTAGTCAGCTAGTCTTGTTTTCACAGATAAAGCAAAAGTAAGGGAAAGTAAAAGAAGTACAATTTCTTTATTTTAATTCACGCAATTAAATGCGTATTGACAATGGCAGAGAATGTGTCAAATCTTACTTGAAATAACAAATACAGCTGATCTCTAAATTAAAATGACATCTTCAGTGCTTCCTAATGGAATTGGAACGATCGCTAAAGATGGCAGACTCAGCGTTACAGGCGTTTATTTCAAAAACGGCAGGCGAAATCAGGTTCAAACAGTTCAGGGTCAAAAACACACAAAGCATACAATGCCAGGAGAAAATGGCAAAGGACGTAGTCGAGGAACGAAGCGAGGGTCAAAAAGGTAAGAAAAACGATAAACAACCTGTTAGGAAGTAAGTAGTGATCGAGGCTAGCCACATTGCTTAGGGAGAGTGGTTATGAGTGGAATATATAGTGGGAGTAATGATGGCAGTAAATGAGTACCAGGTGTATGTAATCAGAAGGATGGCGAAGGTGCACGTGTGATAGGCTGAGATTGGTCACGCGAGCAGTCCGTGGGTGTGACAGGAATAATAAATGTGCAACATAACACAGCAGTTCAGTGCTTTATTTGAGCCGTGTTCTAACGGGACAATATCCGGTGTTACACTGGTACCTGGTCCAAATCCAACAGCAGTATTAATTAACAAATTAAATTAAACTGATTAAACAGAACTTATGTTTGTGTAACCTCTTTTACGATGGTTCATACTATAACAGTCGACTAATCTACACAACCCCCAATAAAATATTAATTAGCCAAACATTATGACCACTCACAGATGAAACTGCCAAAACAGTGTCTAACAAGGTAACTGTGTCATGTTAGGCAAGGGAGAAATCGGCAGGTGTAAAGACCTAAGCAACAAGCACAGGGGCCCCTTTGATCAAGGCCAAATCATTATAGATTGCTAAATGGGTAAGCGCATCTGACAGAGGCAAATGTCACACCTCACGCTCCCTTGCCCAGCATCCTAAACTCCATTTCCCCTAATTGCTAACTCACACACCTCCAGTCAAGCTTCTGCTCTCCCTCACTCTGATTTGCCCACATATGAAGTCCGCACACCTGTTTATTTTGTTCCTATTTAAGTATTCTGTTTGTACTATTTTGTTGCAAAGATTTATCGGAAGTTTCATCAAATTACCTGTTAATACATTATGTAACAACAGGTCATATTTATAGATGCTTGTCGAAGGTAAAACCTTAAATTTGCTTACACATGCCACATTACCGTGCAAAGTCTAGCTGTTTTTCATATAACCCCAAATCAGAAAATGTAGTGACAGAAATATGGAAATCCTTTCCTCCCTTTCTTTGTGCAACGTTGTTTTTAAACATTTCAATCATTTTCTCACACTGCCCGTCTCTGCTCCTCAAAGCCTTTTGTGGACCTTTTGTTGAAATAATTATTTTAGCCATAAATTGCCTCGTCTCAACTATTTTTGAAATGTGTTTTAGGCCTGGTTGTTCATTAATACAATCAAGTTGATCAGACAAAACATTTAAAAAATTTCAAAGTCCATTAAAGGGGCACTGGGTTTTATGATTAGGGGTTATACATTACGTTGGAGATCTATTTTAGGTAATTATCTCAATTATTTTTCTGTAATTAGCCATACATAGGCTAATGGGTTCATAATATGAAACATACTGGCCTAGATTTTTTTATGGACAAACAGTGGAAGTAATATGAATTGTACTGCATAACTTAGTGACTCTCATTAAGACAATTTCAGAGGCGTCCACCACTCAACAAGCCCTTCTCCCTTGCCCTTACAAAACAAAGCAGATCAGACACCTTTATAAATAAACAGTAACTGTGAGCCAGGTCTTATTTACTTACAGTACATCAGTACAGCCTTTTTTCAAAAAGATTACTATATTAAAGCATTCTAAACATTTATATGAATAAAGAAAAATAGGCACTTGCACATAGAGTTCACAGCATGGGCATAACAACAGATGTAGTAAAAGCAGTGCAAGATAGGCATGCATTTTGTCTGTGATAATTTTTCTCTTTGGGATGCAGAGGAGGTAAAAAGCATTTCACATTTCCCTGGTTTAACATAAAACCTCATTTAAATTTGATCACTTAAATGTCCACAATATGTAGGTGTGCATTTTAGTGCAGCCCTCTCTCCAAGACATAACTGGCAAATAAAATTCCTCACTCTGCACTGTATCATTATCCAGATGATCAATAAATGCTTGTAATGCTGCCCTCCAGGATTTTAAACTCACCACAGAACAAAAACATTTTAATGAGGCATTACATAAAAGAACCAACACTAAGGTACAAAACACAAGTTACTGGCCATGTGTTACAAGCTGATGGACATATTATGCACAGAGCAGCATGGCTTCTATCGAGTTCATCAAAGTGTAAATGCATGTGGATAAAATCTAATCAGTACACACCTCAGACACAATACCAAAATGTGCAATTAGCAACTGTTTAAAATGCAAATCCTCACATGTGATGTTTCATAACATCAACACAGGGATAGCTAGGTTACTGCAGGATATCGGTTTTAAGTACCAGGCTGAACTCTGAAATCATTGTTTTATTCTGAATTTTAAGACAATTGTAAGACAACTAGCATTACCACGGACCTCATTTGAGTTTCCTTTCAAGATACTGCCATTACTGAGGCTAATAATAATAAGTTTGTGACCCAAGAGTCTCTGCTGGACCTATGTAAAGGTCACATTGTAATGAGTAATTGTTGCCTGTAGCAAGGTTGTGAAGGGAAAGGGAGACATGTTCTCCTAGTTTAGTGACAAGGTCAATACTCTATCAAAGAATGTGAACTTTGAATGGTCTTTTACTCTGTATGAACAGAAAAAAATATTCTTCCTTTGGTGGATAACAGGCATGGGGTCCCTCCATCCTGTCTTTGTTTCCTCAGATTTAATAGGTGAATCTATCATCTTGGTATAAAGTAAATATTAAAGATTGGAGAAAGTGTGTGGCAAGCCATGGAGTTTGTTCCTTTTTTGAGAGCTCTTCGCTGAGAAGGACAAGCAACCATGTTTATCAGTGAATTTACACACCTGAGAAGACTCTTGTCAGCTGAGAACTTTACTGTGGCCTGGGGACTCCTAGTCTGCATCAGGTTCCAATCCCTCTTGGTGTATTTTGTACCATGTACATTTACATAGCAGACGCCCTTATCCCATACAATTAATATAGTCTTACTATCTAAGCAATTGTGGGTTAAGGGCCTTACTCAAGGACCCAACTGTGGCAGAGGTGGGATTTGAACAATGGACCTTCTGGTCTATAGCCACTAGACCACCACAGTCCCACACAAGGGGCAATACAATTCTACTACTGGTAATGGCTTGCTGTTTACAGAGTTGCAGTTCTCAAGACTGAGAAGCAGAGTAGACTAGATGGTCTTGCATCTGAGAGCTAGAAAATTATCTGACATGAGGACAGTGGGAAGGCATAAACAAAGCCCTGCTGCTTTAGCAAAAGGAAAGAACCATGTGTGATGCGGAAGTGATCAAGGGTCTTAAAGAAGGGCATTCGCTACAGAGTTCCATTTTGCCAGAGGCTCTTAAGTAGCAGGTTTCATTTAGAAACAGGTGTCTGTGGCACTTGCAGACTATAATAGCTTTATATAGATATTAGGCCATAAAGGAATAAATATGCACACCTTATAATCCAAGACAACACACACACACAAATAGCCTTTATGTACCTTTTCACCCTGAAGGAGAAATCAGATCCACTGAATTAAACGGCAATGAAGGAAGGGCACATTAAAATTTTGAAAACTTTGGTGATTTAAAATGTAATAAGATTTGCAATGACCTCAATAAAAACAGCCTATATAAGAGAGCTGTATGGGGTCAAGGACACACAAACAAGTTCCTATATCTTTCTATCTTTGTGGGGTATTTCAATTTATGTAATATTTAGTTGTTCACCTACACCTTAACCTCAATAACTACAAACTACTATTTTGGCTATATTGGTTCTTAAGAAAAAAATCCAAGCCCACCATTCACACTCACATACAAACCAACGCACACACACACACACACACACACAGAGCAAACAAGCAGTCTGGCCAGTAGTCTCTCAAATTACACCACAATGAAGCCTCCAAATCGGTTGAAACTTCTAAATCAGTCTTGTTTCCCATAAAAAATTTAATTCAGATTCTTAGCATGTGGTGGTCTTTACAAATTTATTTATATACTATCTTATTTGGTCTAAACACCATACTAAGTCTAACCTATCATATATGATACAGCTGTTACATATCCACCTGTAAATGTAAAAAAGTTGTCCAACCTCAGTGCCACCAATTTGTTCCATCTAATTTTCCCATTAAATCTGTTTATAACAACCTGCTAACTGTAGCTTCGAACAAATTGAACAGATTTTTATTAAATCCATCTGTAACTGTTAGTGGTCCTGGGTACTGTTACCAATTTTAATCTAAACTCTCTTATCAACTGTGTTTTTCAACATCATGTGACCTCTAGCATATATAATACATTTTTTATTTTATTTTATAATACATATATTTATTCCATCTGTAAATGTGTAAAATTGTCATATGCCTAATGTTTAAAATTCATTCAACCTAAGCTCTCATTATCTTGCTAACTATACTGTAGCTCCTTGCAAATATGTGTATTTATTAATTAAATTTGTAATTGTAAGTTTTCTTAGCTCAGTGCTACTGATTGATTCCATTTAAACTCTCTAATTTACTATTTGCTAATTATAGCTGCTAATAAATGTAGAGTATTCATTAAAGCTATATGTAAATGCATACGTTGTCCTAGCACAAATTCACTCCGTTCATGTTTATCTTAAACACAGAGATCCAGTACTATATCAACTGACCTTCTCTATGTCTATGTACTGCGAGGTAATGTTTTTACCGTGTGCATTCCCCAGGTCTGGCAAGCAGAGTAGACTAGAAGCATCTGGCATGAGGACAGGGGCAAAGAATTAACAAAAGCTCATGTGTTTGATATAGAAAAAAAGTTTGATATAGGATTTACCAAAGGGCTTGAAGGACCTGTATGGGTTATGGACGTCCATTTTGCCATAGGCTCTTGAGTTACAGGACTCATCTAGGAACAGGTATCTGTGGCACATGGTGCAGACCAGGAGTGTCTCTTTATCAATATTAGGCTACTTAATTAATTAGGTATAAGCTTAATTATTAAGCATAGCTTATAGTCCATAATGCTCCAAGAAAACTTCAACAAAAAGGATCATCCACATAGAGGCTCAGGGTCGCACCCATAAACTCACACACTCACACACAAAACACAATCACATGTACTGTAGGGCAATAAAGGAAGGGCACATTAAAATTTTGGAAGCTATGATGATTCAAAATGTAATAAGATCTACAACAACTTCAATAAAAAGAGCCTGAACAGAATAAGAGAGCTGAAGGCAATGAAGCCTCCAAATTGCACCATACAGGACTAAACATGTAGAAGGCATATAAATCAGTTTTGTTTTCTTTGAAAATTAAATTCAGAGAATTCTGTAAAAATTCAATTAATTTATACACTTCCTCATCTATTCTTTGCTAACTCTAGGGTCTGTGTTAAGATATCTTTATTGTTATCAAACAAGTACTGTATAATACGATTATATTTGGAGTAAGCCAATAGCTGCCAAAATATAAAGTATAAAAATAAAATAAAAAATAGAGCATACAGTAAAGAAAACACACTAGATACAAATCGTTAACAGATAAGGAAAAACTGCATATGTCACGCCAATGTCTTGCAATGATTTCTCCTGATTCTCTGAATCTTTCGATTATATTATGGACTGTAGATGATGAAATCCATGAATTCCTTGTAATTGCATGATGAGAAACATTGTTCTTAAACTGTTGGACTTTTACCTCACGTAGTTGTTGTGAGCGTGGTGAGCCTCACACCATCCTTGTGAACGACTGAGCCTTTCGGGGATGCTCCCTTTATACCCAATCATGACACTCACCTGTGAAATGTTCCAAACAGGTGTTTCTTGAGCATTCCTCCACTTTCCCAGTCTTTTGTTGCCCCTGTCCAAACACTTTTGGAATGTGCTGCAGGCATCAAATTCAAAATGAGTGAATATTTGCAATAAATAATAAAGTTTAAATACCTTGTCTTTGTATTGTATTCAATTGAATATGAGTTGAAAAGGATTTGCAAATCATTTTCATTCTGTTTTATTTATGTTTTACACAGCGTCCCAACTCTATTGTAATGGGGTTCTACATTTGTTATAGCCATCTGTAAATGTATAAGGTGCCATATACCTAACACTACCAAGTAATTCTGCCTAAACTCTCTCATCAATCGATCTGTATTTAGCTCAGTGCAAGTAATTAATTTGATTTAAACTCTCTAATATATTACCTGCTAGCTCTACCTCCTTATAAATATAATACATATTAATTAAAGTTGTATGTTAATGTATAAATTGCTCTTGCACACTGCCACCAATTTACTCCATCCAAATGCATAGGAAACATTTTAACCTAGTGCTCTATCAACTGAGCCTCTCCAGTTCACATAGTGCCTTTGGCAAGGTAACAGTTGAGTTGCATTCCTCAGGTCTGCCGAGCAAAGCATACTAGAAGGGTTTTGCACCTAAAGGTCTGAGACAGATCTGGCATGAGCCCTGGTGTTCGATAGCAGAGGAAAAGAATCACATCTGATGCCGGAGTGACTTAGGGTCTAAAAAGACCAGGGATGACTTCTATTTCGCCAGAGGCTGTTAAGTTACAGGGTTCAGTAAGGAAAAGTTATTTGCAACCTGTGATTTGATGCACATCATCTATTTTAATATTAGGTCATAAAGAAATTAATAAGCATAGCTTATAGTCCATAATGTTCCAGAAAACCCTTCACAACAAACTGGATCATACACAATAAGGCATAATATCAGACCCATACCCATACTCACACATACAAATAGGCTTGTGTATCCATGTACATTTTCACCCTGAAGGAGAAATCAGATGCACTGAATTAAAGGGCAATGAAGGAAGGACACATTTAAATTTTAGAAGCTTTGGTGACTCAAAATGTAATAAGATCTGCAATGACTTCAATAAAAAGAGCCTGCACAGAATAAGCTGTATGGGGTCAAGGACACACACACATTTGTATTTCTATCATTGTGGGGACTTCGAAATGACATCATACAAAGTATTAATTTGGCTAATTAGCTCTACATCTACACCTTAATCTCAGCTACCTACAGCAGCTAGGGTGTTTTATTGTTTGTTGCTGTTTTTTTTTAAATAACTTAGCAGTTTTTGTAAATAAAAAAATGTGTAAGTCATTATGGCTTACTGCCACCAATTAATTCACTTTGTCTAAATCCTCTCACTAACTCTGTTTTTCACAACATGAGAACTCCAGCAACTAGAATTTAAAAGAAAATGTTTAATTCATCTGTGTGTACCCAATCTAAGTGGTACCAATTCACTAAGGCTAAACGCCCTCATTAACTCTTTATTAATTGTTCATAACCGCGTATTATTCCTAGATGTAATGTATATTTATTTAATGCCAACAATGATTTGTTTGTTTGGATGAAATTAATTTATTCATTAATGCATAACTTTACCATATTTAGAAAGATGAAGACGAAAAGCAAATTTTGAGGGGCGGCATTTAGCGATTCTCCAATGGGAAGTTTTTCAAAACAAATGGCAAACTGCATAAATTTTCTTTGATTTGTAACATTCTCTGCCTTTTTTTCTTAATGGATACTTCTCAAAACATGCTGATTTAAAAGTGATAAAAGTAAAAGAATATCAATCTGATTCTTTGGGAAGTGAGAGTCAAATGCATTTTTTTTCTTTATTCAGCATTGAAAACCATCATTGAAAGCAAAGTTTAATAGCCAGCATCTATGATGTGTTAGTGCCTATGGCATGGGTAACTTGCACATCTGTGAAGGCGTTATTATTGCTGGAAGGTACATACAGGTTTTGGAGCAACATATGCTGCTATCCAAACAATGTCTTTTTCAGGGACTTCTTGTTTATTTCAACAAGAC
>JAUZSU010184297.1:0-12398 GCA_034780255.1 Parotocinclus maculicauda
TTAGATACATATATGACTTTATTAGCAAGAAGTCATGAAGTCAAGAAGAAATAATGAACTTGCAGGTCCAAAATATAATATTAAGATAATTATAATATAGACTAATACAAGCATAAATGCATCTGGTCTTTTGTTTGATTTTATGTTTAATAAACAGAATTAATGAAATTATTCTCAAAGTAATTTGTTTTTATTTTCAAACATGGTAATAGAACTCAATGTCTATAGTAAAGAGCTATTGGTAAAATTCTAACCCACCAGCACCACCAGCAGCCACAATAGCTTTTTAAATATAATTTTTTTGGCAGACAAAGGCTTAAATAAAGTCAATACATCAAATAACTTTCATTATGAGAAAACTACTTCTATATATATTTAACTTTAATTTATTAAAACGGAAAAGAAAAATCATATTTGACACTTCCTTTGCATATTTTAGTAAATCAGTACATAGCAATAGCCTGTCACAGATCAACCAAACATTCAACAAACAAGCATCCCCCAGATCCTAGTGCACCAAATTTCATTACACTGTCAATACATGCAGAAATAGCACAGTTGCATAATAGAGCACTCTTAGGGAAGGTAACAATAGCATTGAATTGAATTTCTTCATTTTTTTTACACAGTCTGTCCAAACTCCAGCCTGATAAGGATTAACAACTCTTTTATTATTAGAAATCCAAACTAATTTCTGAATAGGTCACTGAATAGGTCACCTAATAGTCTAATTACTACTTTCATTATATCCTATATTATATCACAGGTTCATTGTGAATGTAGAATCTGTTGTTTGGCTTAATGTGGTTAGCAAGGGGTGGAAGTAATTATGAGGGCTAAATCCCATTTCATTAGCAAGTGGCACACCTGAAGCACATTCCTGTATGTATTTAATCTGCTGTTTCTATTACTCTGTTCTTAAGAGTGTACAATGTGTGACAGAGAGCAACTTAAAGTGGAGTCTTCACATTTTGCTCTTTGAGTGCTATGACATTTACTCACATTGCACGTACACTCAGCTTTGCCCTCAGTCTGTTTTCAGATAGCTACTGAGCACAGTAGATTATCTCGATAATAACAATTGCTTTAATATGCTAGCCTTTTTTCTTTCAGCTAAAGCTTTTTCTATTTCAGTTTTTGATAAGTGCATCATGAAATTTAGGTTTAGCACTAACTTTGATATATGTTATCAAATGTGTATTGTGTATGCATACAATAATTATTGAGACCAATGTTTTTTCTACCTTCTGTTGTCCAATTTTAGTTTGCCCATGCAAATTGTAGCCTCACTACAGTACTCTACTATAGTTTAAGAACAGTAAGTACAGTCACCTAGTGTGGCCTTATGCTGTTTCTGCTTAGATAGATGCATAGTAACCACTGTGTAAGACACTACATGTTTAATTTTAAAACTTCTACTTGAGTATATGCCTCATGTCTTGGTTTTATTTGAGTATTTTTTTAGTTTTTTTTAGTTTTCTTAGTTTAAATTTAGTGGACTAATATGTTAAACAAGAGTATCCAACTAGTCATTCAAACAATCTAATATTTAAAATTTGGACATTTATCCTTTCAGTTCATTAATGCAATTCTGACCATAAAGCTATCTGTATAGAATATACAGTAGAAACCGACCTGGGAACCATTTAGATGTCTGGGTGGTTTGACTAGCTGTTAAATTAGCTTTTCTTCATGGATGAGTTGAAATCTTGATTTTGATATACTTTCTACATTACTGTTACTTTCCTCAGCCTACACACTGCTAGGAAATGACTTCAATCAAATCTGAATGCCAGTGCACAGCTAGGACCACATTTGGCCCAAAATGCAACTCTTGCACATTTGTTGCCTACAGTAGATTATACAGTATATGCTCCACATAGTCTGAATGCCCTGATGAACTTCATTGTGGTTTGCAACAGCTAGGCCAAATTTGACCCATAATACACTTACCATTGCCATAAGCGACCTACAAGTACCTAAACGGTGCGATGTTTGACCCGGAGCTGTATGTTCTTTTTGTTTCTTTGCACTCTGTAAAACATTTTTAGTTTGTGATTCCTTGGGCAACACCTGCAATCACACACAATCCCAGCTGATTGCACTTTAGCTACTTGTGTTCAATCTCTCAGGCTTTCCGAAGTCAATTTATGTGCCCTTTTCTAGTTATTTATTCATGGATCATTTAGCATATTAATGTGGTCTTTGTACAGCTTGTGGGTTTAAGGAATGGGAGGGAGGTTTGTGACCCCAATACGGTTTGCGCTCCACTAACAGATTGTACAAAAAATTCGAAATTCAATTCAGTGCCATTATTACCCTCCCTAATAGTGGTTTACCAACAAAGGTCACTTTAAAATCATATCTTGTGATAGTCTGCATTGTCACAGAGGAACTCGTGGTAATCTCGAGGTAACTAAAAGTGTATTTACTCTGAACAACAACTGTGTGCATGGCAGGGTTGTAAGGTATTGTGTAGTTGCTGGAGGGAGTGGCTTTGGCTTTGGATAATGTTTAGACTTTTAACTTGTGTTATCAGCAGTATCTCTGATGCATTTACATATCTTTGCATGCAGTTTTCTTGTGAAAATACCCCCTATATGTACATTAAAGTAGCATAAAAAGACTGTTTCTATGGTATTGTCTGGTCAACAGCCATTACGGTCAACGACCTGTTTCACAGTGGTTAATATGGTTGTTAAATGGAGCATACCTGTATGTCCCTGCAGAAAAATATACATGTGAATATATGATGAAATACATCTGCTTGTAGGATAAATCCATCCATTTTCTAATTGAAGTGTACAAGTAGAAGCTACAAGATTCAGGACTTCACCGTATCTTTAGTGCATTTACTAACCTCCTCTTGAATAACCCAATTATGAACTTTCCATGTCCACGAGCCATCGGAATGTCATTGTCAGTGAGAAGTTCAGAATGGTTATAGATTTTTTACATTTACATTCATGTCATTTAGCAGACGTCCTTATTAATAATTTCTTGCAGTCCAAGCAATTGTGGGTTAAGGGCCTTGCTCAGGGACTCAATTGTGGCTGAGGTGGGATTTGAACCCTGGACCTCCTGGTCCATAGTCCAGTACCTTAACCACTACGCCCAGATATGCCACTAAATGTAACTTTGAATGCAATGGGTTGCTTCTATCTGCTTCAGCCATAACTTTGTTAGGAAATATATCTTCTAATGTTCCACTTCATGGCCGTTATTTTACCAGGCAGAATTTTAGGATGCCATCTTATACCACCATAGGTATCAGCTGGATCGTTTAAAGTGTTCCCATTTCATTCATGGATTTGATGATGGGTGAGCATACCGCTTCTGTTCAGATGATCTATGCTTATCATAGAAGGGAGGAATATCTACCTGAAATATGTATGTCACCAGTTGTATGTATGGCACGTCAGATAAAAAAACTCAAGATATTCTCTCACAATGTTACAAGTCACAATCAGGAACTGTGATCTGGTGTGGTTTCTTTCATATCATTGCAGTTCTTTAGCAAGGACTCATTTTCTCATTCGATCATAACCTTTCACCTTGGGTCAATAGAGGAAGGTCTCTGTCCATTTGCAATCTATTCTGTTTGCCAGATGGCATTGTGTCCCAGGGCACCCAAAGGCTAAGTAATGGACACAGATGACTCCCTGCCTGCAGATGTGGAGCTGTATGAGCAGATTTTAAAGACCTGTTTAAATAAATAAAAAATAATGACATTAATTCACTTTATTATTAATCACATCACCTCCTTGTTGTCCACTTTATGTGGTCCACTTACAAAATATTTGCACTTTGTAGTTCTACACTTACAGACTGTAGACCATCTGTTTCTCTACATACTGACCTCTATACACATATATGGTGCTGGTGTGTCCATATGTGTTAAGCTATTATGATGAGATCAGGCACAGCAATGCTACTGGAGTTTTAATCACTGTGTTCACTCAGTGTGTACACCATTAGACACCTTTATCACATTTTCCATCTTGTAGATATTAAGAAAGAAACAGTATCTTGTCTGTTGTTGTGCTTAAAACTTTTGGCAGCACTGCTGTGTCTGATCCACTCACACCAGCACAACACATGCTAACACACCACAACCACATCAGTGCCACGGCAGTGCTGAGAACAATCATTCACCCAAATAGTACTTGATCTGTGGGGGTCCTGACCTTTAGAGAACAGAGTAAAGGGGACTAACGTAAAAGTATGCAGATAAACTAATGTTTTTAATTGCAGAACTAAAAAGTGTGTCTATGTGGTAAGTGGAACTGATAAAAATATACAATGTGTGTAGAAACAAGGAGGTGTAACTAATAAGGTGATCAGTGAGTATATAGCAATGCGAAGAAGACTGTATAGCAGTGATTTTTGTGTAACCATGACCTTGATGTTTCCAGGCAATGAGGAGTTTTTTTCTTATGGATAGGCCGTAAGAAATTCATTTTCTTTGACATGCACCAAATCGTCCACAGTGCACCCCTTACCCCACAAGCTTCTCAGCTATTTACTTTAGTGACTCCTCAGGAAGTCTGGGTAGTACGATATGACCTGCCTCCTTATTCATCTCTGACATCTTTCTTGCAAAGGAAAAGAATGACGTAGAAGTACAGATGAGCCTGACAAACAAAAGTCGGGTAAAGGGAAATAATCAGGTGAGCTCTTCTGAATAATGAAGGGCCAAGTAGCCTTTTTGTTGTACCACAGATGTCAGGTAGTGAATATACACAAGAATGACAAAATATACACAAGAATAAACAAAGAAATGCAGAGCAACTACATGTTTGGCAGTAACACCAAATACGCTGATTTTGTAATGTATGTCCTTTAATGTTACTTCATTGGCAGCGCCTATATTGCCTGGCTGAAAACCATAATGGGCAATAACTCGCTTATGTCATCACTATAGTCATCTAAATAAAACCCACTCCCTCTCTCCACTAACACAACACAGTGGGAAGTGATTTGCAGTAACCAAGTACAATTGTATTAGTCTCTCTGCTAAGGTAGTTAGAAGTTGCTTAAAATATGTGCTAACTCTTGTAATGCAGTGCTCACAGGCAAATTCTTAAGCAATAGATAACAAATATCCATAGATAGTGAGATATAAAATAAGACTTTGTTTGAAGTGGGCAAGCTGCAAAAGTCGTTCAAGTCTAAACGTATTTATTTATCATGCCTAATAGTAATAATAATAGGTAAGACTTGTATATGGCCAACACATGTGATTAGCACACTGCATCTGTGTGAAGTTTTCATGTCCTTCTGTGTCTGTGTGGGTTTACTCATGGTGCTCTGGTTTTCTGGTTTCCATATTCCAAATACATGCATTAGGTTGACTGGTCGTTTTAAATGGGCTTTTGACTGGTGTGTTGATCTAACCTTGTGTCTGTCGTAAATAGAGCTATTGATACTGATGCAAAATAATAAATGACAAAACACTGAATATAGCACTTATAGCACGCCTTTTACAAACCCATGGTTGCTTTAAATAAGGTTTTTAACTGAGTTTTGAACATTGAAAAATATATAGAAGAGCAAATAGATAAAAGGGAGGAGTTCCATAGTGCATGTAGAAAGCCTGAACCTAGGAAGACCAACATCTAAGGATCTTAAAATAAATATTAGCTCTACTATTTGGCTGAGTTACACTATCGACTGTAGAAGCACAAATCAGTCGGGTGGTGACTGGAATCGGACAGCTTGAAACACACCATTCAAGATTCAAGACGTAATTGTCATATGCAGAGAGAAACAAGCAGTTAAGGAGTAAGAATTTCATTGTACAGTGTAACTACTTGTTTCTCTATACATATGACAATTACGTCTTGAATCTTGAATGGTGCAACAACAACTTGCTTCTTAAAATCTCAGAGATTTTGTAGGAGAGTGCAAGGAGAGTGTAAAGTTCCTTGGAGTCCATGTGACTGACCACCTAACTTGGTCTCCTAACACCTCATACTTATGCATGAGGGCACAACAGAGACTTTGTTTCCTGTGGAAACTAAAACAGGCTCAACTCTCTTCCTCCAGTGAACATCTACCACAACACCACTGAGGGCATTCTTTTCCACTGCGTGATCGTGTGATAATGCAGCTGCACCATCTCATTGCAATGGTTCATTGGGACTAACCTCCCCAACCTGGACAGCGTCTATGCCAGCCGCTTACAGAAGAAGACTGGCAGCATCATCAGAGACATAACACACCCTGAACACCACTTGTTTGACCTGCTACCATCTGGAAAGAATAACAGAGTTATATGCACAGACACAAGCAGCTTGAGAAACAGCTTTTTCACTAGAGCTGTGACCTCCATCACCACAACTGACTGATATCACTTCTCATACATATTGACATGACGTGACATATTGGACATTCTGCACAACCACTCTTTCTTGTACATTCACTGCTTGTGTTAATGCCTGCAGCACGTTCCAAAAGAGTTGAGACAGTGGCAATAAAATACTGGAAAAGTTAAGGAATACTCAAAAACACCTGTTTGGAACATTCCACAGGAGAGTGTCATGATTGGTTATAAAGGGAGCATCTCGAAAGGCTCAATTGTTCGCATGCAAGGATGAAACGAGGTTCACCAATTTTTGAACAACTATTAGCAAAAAGACCAACAGTTCGAGAAAAATGCTTCTCATCGTACAATTGCATGAAATTTCATCTGCATTCCATATTCATCAAAAGATTCTGAGAATCTGGAAAAATCTCTGCAAGTATGCAGCAAGTCCAAAAAACAACATTAAATGCCATGACCTTCAATCCCTCATACGGCACTGCATTAAAAAGCGGCAACGTTCCATAACGGATATTACCACATGAGCTTAGGAACATTACCTAACCCTAACCCTGTATATCCTCATTATATTTTAAGAAAGATAATAAGATTTAATTATATATGGTCAACAATGGTATATCTAATCTAATGGTGGCCTCAACTACTGCTATGTGTAGTAGTTTTTACAAGTCTGGTCCAAAGCATCTTTACAAAGGCCGTAAACAGACAATGAACAAGCCAGAGACCACAGTGTCAAGGAAAATCAGTAAGGAAGAATGCTTGAGAGGAACCATGCTCACATGTGGAACCCATCCTCCTCAGTCTAAAAGCAGCTGTAACAATTAACAATCACTGAAGAAACTTGAGTTTAGTATTTAAAAACTTGACGTGACATGCCCTGTCATATTTGAGGTCTGAAGGCCCTCATATGATTGGCTATTTTCTAAAATCTGTTTTGTTGAAGGAGGGACCATGTCTGAGAGCTTGGGGTTATTGCGGAAAATGCAGTTTACGAAGAATTTAAAGAAATCTGTGTTACTGCAAGCTCAGAGTTTTGGTCCCTGGCAGGGAACTTTTTATTTTTTATTTTTATGTGTGGCTGACTCTTGTTTTGTCTGCTTCCTGTCTCTTATTCAAGGCTAAAGAAGGTCTTTTTAAAAAAAATAAACTTACATCTCTCAGGTCTCGATTCCGGGAGTGCTCCTGGAGTTTTAAAACACTGTTCATTCACTGTCCATTTTTTAACAGACATTCAACTTATTGATCCACATTGCTGAGGACAAGAAGACAGTGGCTCATGTGTTGCCACATGGTTTGTGATAGTCATCTTCTAATCCTTCAGCAGTGCCTACAGAATGCTAGTGGTTGGACAATATTATTATTATGACAATAATCATTAAACAATTTTTATGATGTTTTGAGACTCAACTTTCAAAAGATCCACTGTGTGCTGGGCTAAGTTTAGAGCTCAACAATTTACACAGCAAACAAAGCAGCACCAGGACCTCCTATTTGCTGAAAAGAGACTGCAGTTAGAATACATGTGATGATGTGTAATGGGCAACTTGTGTCCTATATGAAGATAAACCAGGCATGTTTGAAAATTCTTCTCTTGCAAACTTCTGTCTTTTTTATTTCACACGAAGGTTTGGATGTCAACGTTCACACTTGTTCAAATGAACCGCACTAATGGAGCGATCGTGTAACTGTTAATTTTTAATCTAACCAAACCTGCCAAGTGTGAGCGCATTTGCATCCAGTCCCCATTCTAAACAATACTTTGTCTTATTACATGTTAGCATTTAGGGGCATGTAAAAGGTGCCATTTTCCAAAAAATCAATGAAAACAATATTTTTTGTGTGTTAACAAGTATGACCTTCAGCAATGCCTGATAATGTCAGTTGTGGAGTGTGTGATTCTTTGGTTCTTTCCTAGAGGTACGCCACTGTCATTGTTTCAATTTTTACTTATTTCTCCTTTTTGTTTTTAGTTTCAGTATTTCAATAGTAAATCCACACTCTGCAGACCCCGCTAATGGAATTCTAACATTCTGAGATGTACATTTTCTTTATTTACCTTCTCTGTCATGTCTGAAAGGGCAACCTGCTGTACTGGATGAGACCATCAGGCTCATATTCATTCTTACTAAGTGTGGTGTGAGCAGTAAGAACCTGTTGAGAACAAATGAAGCTCTTGTGTGGAATTAATCGAGACAAAATCTCTATTCATCATCTCTGGCCTCCAGCAGTTTAATTGACAATGTTGCCAGGCTTTCTGATGCCAGAATGGAGTTTAGGCAACAGAGGAGAGAGAATGGAGGATGAGGATGAGGGAAAAAGCATTCGGGGGACTGATATTCATATTGTTGGGCTCATAGGTCTATTTGTCAGATGCATGCAAATGAACTGCCTTAGTCTTGTTTTTTTCCTGTCTCTCATAATTCTGTTGCTTTATTTGAATAATTTTCTTCTCACTCAGTTCCCATTTCTGCATCTGCTGCATGGAATAAGGAGACTAGAAAGATTAGAAAGACGGAGAGGTAGGGGTAGAGCAGAAGGCACACACAAAATCTATCGCAGAAATGGCGACAGAGGGAATAAGCAAGCGGTGTTTTAGAGGAGATAAAGGAGGACATCAGTGTAGCGAGTGGCAGTTAATGGGGACAGACATTTTTTCACACCATAATCAGGTGTAGGAACATCTGTTGAGTGTCTGTGGCAGCAGTTTGGGCGCTGCTGATTGGCAAAAGGGCATTTAAACATCTTAAATTTGTCTGTTCATCATTAATTTTTAGAAACCTTTGTCACCAATGTAAGTGGTAAATAAACCTTCCAAATAGGTGGCATTCAATATACAATACCATTTTAAATATCCCTAAACTGTCCAGTACAAACTATTCTAACACTAATAGTTAGGTAATGCATGCATGAGCCGCATCAAATAGTGGCTTGGGATAGTTGCTTAAGTACAATCATTTTCGTAAACTGCATTAATTCAATTTCTGGGGGTCAGAAGTGAAGGAAATATCAAGGGCCTACTGAAGTGCATAAACTACCTTTAACCAAAAGGGAATTGGCTATATCTGGGGCATGAGTCATCTCTTCATTAATGTTAATTAAGTTTATTTAGATAATGCTTAAAGTTTTATTAACTTTATTAACTGGGCTGTGGTGGCTAAACATTTAAAGTACTGGACTGTGGAGGTCCAGTGTTCAAATCCCACTTCCCATAAAGGTAGCTGAAAAAAATAATGAAGTGCAAAAGCCGGTGTGCAGAAGACTATCTAAGTTGTACCCATGGTGCGCAGCAGTCAAACTGATTGTGATTGGTCTGGTAAATAAGATTATGGAAGTTGCAGTCCCAGTAATAGTAACAGAAGTTTGGCAGGGCGAGGCCCCATCGGCCCTAAATAGTTTAAGAAATCTTCTTAGGCATGCTGGTTTATTACTCAGAGGAATGGAGTCAGTATCCAATCTAGGTTAACAAAATAAGAATGTGCTGAAATAGATACAGCAGCTTGGGAAGAATGTTCTTAGTAATGTGGCCAAAAAGACACATGGTGATATAGCACCAATTTTTTAATATTTAGCAAAATATACAAAAATAATGTTATATAAAGCTAATGATATGTCTAAGAATTTATAGAGGGAAAATGTAGAATGGAGAAAGGGAAAAAACAGGGATGAAAGTGCAACATTATTATGTTCTGGGTGAAATGGGAATGTGGGGTGACTAAACATTCCAGATCCAAATCCAGATCCAGGAGATAAGTCTGGGACCCAAACATAGTTTTAGAACCTATCATCATAGTGGAGTAGTATATAATCTTTAGCAGTCTTTTAGTATTAAAGGAAAATTGCCTACCTGGCATGATGCTGATTTGGACCTTAGGAATTGGGTCTGACATGACCTGTTGTGTACAAATGGCCAGAACCTTGGCCTGAGTCTGGAACTTGACAATGGGAAGTGGATATTGATCTGTTACTGCTACGGAGTGGGGGGATCTTTATTGTTTTTGTGTAGAAAAGATCACTGAAATCCATGACCAGGGTTCAGATGTAGAAAGAGTGATAATTCAGTCATAAAGCCTACAGAGGAGGAGACTTACTACAATGTAGCAATTTTATTTACTCTTGTACTTCTAAAGTAGGGATAAAAGACACAATTTTTCCAACCAGCACTGCCCTGACCTTCGGATAAATAAGCACATTAAGTCATTTAAATGATGACTGGATATGTTGTTATGAGGTGTAGAGATTGGTATAGTAATCAGGAAAATATCAGTCAAAAAACAAATCAGCTATGGGAGACTTGATCATGGAAATCAAGCTTGAGACACAATGTTCTGGCCTGATATGCAAGGAGCTTCTCTGCTTTGTCACCTTCTTTAAAGGAAAGTTGCTTGGTTTGTCTCAAATGTACTTTGTGTTACGAGTGATAAGGAGCTTGTATTCACTGTGCAGTTGAAGGGATTTGTTGCAGAGAAGAGGTCGCACTTGAGACAGATTGTGTCAAAGTTACACGATACTTTAGTGTTCAATGATATTGGTCAGTCTTTGGGAAGTACATTAAATGATTTGACCAAAGATAAAGGCTTTAAAGACTTTCCACAATGAACTTGTAGTAGCATTCAGTGTGTCAATGAGGGTAAAAGAGGTCAGTTTGGGAGATTGGTCATGTCACCTAATGTGAAAGCTGATTAATAACTACATCCCAAGATTTAGTTTATTTGCAATTAAACCTTACTTTGGCAGCATGTACATTGTGTGTACATTCAGAAGTTTGAGCCACCTGAATTGGCACGATGTCTTTTACAATGCATTTGGTAAGAGCATGTATTACGCACTTTCCATCTGTTGCCTTTCCTATCTTATCTGTTCATCCTTTTATGCTGAACGATTCCTCTAAGTCTAAGGTTTTCTGAGTGTGTTTTTGTGCAGGAATCATGGACAGCTGATTTCCAAAGTGGATGGTTAGTTTGCAGATGGTGATGTCTGTATTTTGTCTCGTGGTTGTTTGTTTAGGTAGAATGCTAGCTTAAGTTGTGATGCTCATATAATCTCGGTCTGCACATAATTAAAACAACATTTAAGATATTATCGTAGACAACACGTATCACACTCTTCTAGTCTGACATAATGGGTTTAATCCTGAAATAAAGATCACTGGGGCCAGACAAGGCACTATATTCCCATCTTGAGACAAAAGACAAAAGAAGAGGGAGGAAGATAGAGGCAAAGACAAAAAAGGGCATAAAAAGGACAAGATTATATGGAATGTTATGTCTTACTTGACTGCACACTTATATAAGCAACTAAACTGAGTACTGTAGCTCTGAACCCAAAAATTGGTGTCAAAAAATGTCCTGTCCCTCTAGGATCAAAAGATATAAAAATGGAAACCTCTCTGGGTCAACATGGAAACAGGTGAGTCACATAGCAGGATGGTCGGAAATCAACGCTATCTGGTAAACAAACAGATCACAGACTGGGGGACTCAGTGAACCTGAGCAGTAAGCAATGTTACATTTCCAAATGTTGTATAGACCTCAAAGATCTCTTTGCTTTCTCATCCAAAAGAAGCCCTTACTTACCCCATCCTGGGTAGAAATTAAAAGCTTTTGTGTGCACGGGTGTGTTGGATCACTGGGTTGAACCCACCTTTCCTTCAGTACTGCTTTAATTATTTGTAGCTTAGATTCAACAAGGTTTTGGAAACATTCCTCAGAGATTCTTGTCCACACTGACATGAGAGCATTAAAGCTTCCAATTTGTTGGCTGCCCTTCCCTGATAAATATCCCCCATTCCACCACATCCCATAGGTGATATATTGGTGACTGTAGATGTCACTTAAACGTAGTGTCACGGTCAAGAACATGGTTTAAGGACAATATTCTACTACGTCCCTGCAAATAAGCCTCAGTTGCCTGTACTTAGCTGACGAGCATGGCCCTTGGAATGACCTAAAGTAGCTGTGTACCCCATCTGCTTCAAGGTTTGGTGTTAAGTCGTTGAGTTACTGTTGCGTTTTTATCAGATTGAACCAGTTTGGCCATTCTTCACTGACCTCTGGGATCAACAAAACATTTTTGC
>JAUZSU010184308.1:0-12398 GCA_034780255.1 Parotocinclus maculicauda
CTGTTTGTCTGGTACTGGTATTCTGTCCTGTCAGCTGTTTCACGATACTGTATAGTTCTTTCTGCCTTCCGTTTTCCACTGCGCTCTGTGCTCTCTCTGTTTTCTCTGACATCCATTTTCTCTTGTCCTCCCTCACGCTCGATTATTGGCTGGTTGCTAGGTAGAAATCAAAGTACATTATTGTCGGATTACTGAAAAAAATCCTGCAGTTATTGGATTGTTATGTGCATGTAAGCGTACTCATTTTCCATAACTCTGGTTGCCACGTCCCCCTTATCCGTGCGTTGCTGTGCTCCGTTCATGCAGGATGTTTGTGTTTGGCGGATGGGTCCCAATGGTGATGGACGATGTGAAAGTGGCCACGCATGAGAAGGAGTGGAAATGTACTAATACGCTGGCCTGCCTCAATCTGGGTGGGTTGTTTGTTCTCACTCACAGCGTTTGTTCCCAAGCGAGTGAACTTCTTAATGCAACTTTCAGCTTATTCTTTCTTCCAGATTCCATGTTGTGGGAGAACATCGTGATGGACACCCTGGAGGACAACATTCCACGGGCTCGGGCAGGCCACTGCGCCGTCTCCATCAACAACAGACTGTATGTGTGGAGCGGTCGTGACGGCTACCGCAAGGCCTGGAACAACCAGGTGTGCTGCAAGGACCTCTGGTATCTGGAGACAGGTAAGAGTGAAGCCGTTGTTGTGTAAGTGTCCCGAAGTGGCAGTGGATGTCAGCAGGATCATGCTTATGTTTCTACAGACAGGCCTCGTGCGCCTTCGCGTGTGCAGCTGATTAGGGCCAACACTGCGTCGCTGGAAGTAAGCTGGGGGGCGGTGTCCACAGCAGACACATACATACTGCAGCTTCAGAAATACGACATCCCGCCTGCCACCAGCGCCTCCTCCCCGACGTCCGCTGTTCCGAGCAGTGTGCCCAAGAGCCCGGCACCTGCAGCACAAGCTCCAATCCTCACTCAAGCAGCTGTCGCACCCCTACCTCAGGCTTCCTCCCCCACCACCAGCTTGCCTATCCTGTCTAATATCCCCGTTAGTCCCGTCTCTGCCTCTACTAGGCCAGGTAAACAGTCCCAATGTAAACAGTCCCACAGGCTTGTGAGAGTGAGGTGAAGGATAGCTGTGATTTTTTTGACGCTGACCCTTAACTGAACTTTTTTTTTTCAGCCATCCTGAAAGTGTCGGCCTCTTCGGCCACCCCCGGTGCATCGATAGTCACCGTGCGAGCAGCTGACCTGGCACCAAAATCACCAGTCACTGTGACATCGCTGCCAGCTGGTCTTCGTGTGGCTGTGCCAACGCAGACGACCCAAGCTACGGTAAGATGTGAAAAAATTGTTGCGTTTGTGCAATCAACAATGACACCGTTTGCGTAATCTTTTATTTGTTTTGTTTATTAAAGACTTCAGTGGGCTGCAGCCCACAAATGAGTGGCATGGCAGCTCTGGCTGCTGCAGCTGCTGCGACCCAGAAGATTCAACCTTCATCTGGGGCCACTGTGCTGAACGTTCCAGCCGGAGCTTCTTTAGTCAAAACGGTGGCTGTTACGCCTGGAGCCACCACAGTCAAAATGTCCTCTCCACTTATGGTACTTTCACCCCCCTAATGCCTGTATCTGAAGCTTCAGCTGTGAAGTATATATAGATGGAGGGAAATTATGGTGCTCAAGTAAATGCCCTTTCATTTAGATAGTTGACGACCACAGATGCTAAACAAACTTAGCTTACTCTGAAAACGCATGTATCTTTAATGCATGGCGATTGAAGCACGAGCACGGAAAGGTGTTTCAGGAATGCAGAGCAAACAAGCACAGACAGGGGCACTTTCCCACCATTAAACCGTCATAACACCTTGCTTCAAACAAGAGATTTTGGAGCTTAATACAGGCCAGACATGAGGAATTAATATGCCAATCAAACTGGAGACTGGAGGCTTATAAGGGAGTGAGAAAGAACATTTTTAAAAACAATTGACAGAAATTGTTTTTAATTAAATTTGTTTTTAATTAAAAAATTACAAGTCTATGTCTGAAAGTCCACCAGAGTAGGCAGAATCTCCTGTAGAGTAGTCAAGCTATTAATTTTTACCAATTAAATATTTTTTGTAGGTCAGCAACCCTGCCACCCGATTGCTAAAGACCGCCGCAGCCCAGGCTGGCTCACCTTCCCTGTCCAGTGCCGCTACAACAGGTCGTCCTGTCATCACTGTGCACAAGGGCAACACCGTTACCGTTGCCCAGCAGGCCCAAGTGGTCACAACTGTTGTCGGGGGAGTTACTAAGACCATTACACTTGTTAAGAGCCCCCTGACTATGGGAGGAGGTGGCACACTGGTATGGTAATAATAATATCATGTAGCCCAAATCCATCAGTTAATTCTCTAGTACCATGTTTTGACACTATTCTCAATTCCCTAACTGTGCAGCTGTCCAGCCTTGGGAAAGTCATGTCTGTTGTCCAAACCAAACCAGTCCACTCTGCTGGTGTATCTGGACAAACCTCCACTAACCCCCTCACTCAGATCATACAGGTAAACTCCAAAGATGTTCTCAGCCCATTTTGAAGGGCCACCCCAGACTAGACGTTTTTAAACTAAATGTTGTTTTTCTTCGTCCAGACGAAAGGTCCTCTCCCAGCTGGCACCATCCTGAAGCTGGTGACATCGGCCGATGGAAAAACCACCACCATAATCACCACAACCCAAGCAGGTGGCACAGGTAGTAAACCCACCATCCTTGGGATTAGTGGCATGGCTCCTACGTCCACCAGCAAGCCTGGCACTACCACCATCATTAAGACCATCCCGATGTCGGCCATCCAGCAGGGTGCCACAGGTCAGCAACGCTTTGCAAAATTCTGGATTGACTTGATTACACTTGTTTGAATAACGTTTTGTTTACCCGTCCGGTTTTCTCCGAAGGCCTCACTAATGCCACGACGGTCAAGAGTCCCATCACGTTCATCACCACCAAAGTAATGACATCCGCAACTGGTACGCCTGGCAAATTTATCACAGCCATGCCCAAGATTGGTACGGCAGCAGGCCAACAAGGAGTGACGCAGGTATGAGTTTTGCGTATGTGCAAGTAAGAGTCCTCGCATGAGTCCTTGCCTCTGTGAGACGTCTCTCTGTTGTTTCTGATGGTAGGTGGTGCTGAAAGGTGCGCCCGGACAGCCAGGTACCATCCTTCGCACCGTACCCATGGGTGGAGTGCGCCTTGTCTCTCCTGTCACTGTCTCTGGAGTCAAACCGAATGTAACAACCCTGGTGGTCAAGGGGACGACTGGTAAGTGTTATTTATTTATTTATTTTATTTTCTGTACTTGAATCAGAACAAAAGTTTGTAAACTCCCGTTGCAGGTGTTACCACCCTGGGCACAGTAACGGGCACAGTCTCCAGTAGCGTAGCAGGAGGAAGCCTAGTCAACGCTAATGCCTCCCTAGTGACGCCCATCACCACCCTGGCCACTGTTGCTACGCTGTCCAGCCAAGTCCTCAGTTCGGCAGCCATCAGCGCCCCCGTAGCTCAGAACAGTCTCACTACAGCTACCACATCGGTAGAGGTACGTCAGTCCCCCTGAAATGTGAACACCGGTAGGCATGCTATACGCTAAAGTGTCAGAACAAGGATAATTTTTCTTTTTGCCTGGATTACTGCTGTTTCTGGTTAAAATGTAGTGCCATGGACCGGAACATGGCAGGTACCAGATACAGGGGAGATGAGACACACTCTCCACCTAAGGGTACACTTTTAAATTCGATTGTTCCACCTCGGAAGTCGGTTCTAGATGCATTTTTACGAGAAAATTTAAGATCTCCCCTCGCTCAGTGAAGATCTCTGCTTTGTTCATCTACTTTTTACATTTAAAATCTTGAATCCAATAGTTGCTTGGGTTAAGGCACTGCTCATAAGTTATGGGATATTACATTTTAAAGTATCCCCTAACTTAGTTGCCAGATTAGTAAACCAACCCAACGCTTAGTCTTTAGGTTGCTTTCTGTCCTGCATTTTGAATTTTCTTTCTTCTTCACCAACAGCCCACCCATGTGACCCTCATAACCACACCCACCGGTGCTGAAACCCCTGCCGGGCAGGATCTGCCCGTCTCCATTCTAGCTTCACCCACCTCTGAGCAGCCCTCGTCTAGTGAGCCGGTGTCCACTGAGCCTTCCAGCAGTGTTACCCTCGTCTGCTCAAATCCGCCCTGTGAGACCCACGAAACGGGTACAACCAACACGGCCACCACAGCAACCGCCAGTATGGGCAGTCAGCAAGTTGGCATGGTGCAAAGAGTCTGCTCAAACCCACCATGTGAGACCCATGAGACTGGCACCACCAACACAGCCACCACCGCTTCGTCCAGTATGAGTAATAATCAGATGGGAACAGTGCAGAGAGTCTGCTCAAACCCACCCTGTGAGACCCATGAGACTGGCACCACCAACACAGCCACCACCGCAACCTGCAACATGGAGACACCGGACGGGACAGGTAACCTCTTATTTATTTGACAGGACTTTTTTGTTGGTAGAAGTGAGAGCTGATTTGAACCGGCACTGTTTGTTCTGGCTTCAGCCCAGCAGAGCAACGAAGCCTTGGAAGGAGTTGGCACCCCAGAAAACCAGACCGCAGCTCCACAGAGTCGAGCCGTCACTACGGTCACCCAAGCAACCCCTACTCCGGGTCCTGCAGTTCCTGTAAGCTCATAGTTCAATGCTAGCTTTGCTCATTTACAGGTACAAGCCGTTTCACTACCGCGTTACACTCTGTCAAACAGGGTGTTGACCGAAATGGTCATTACCTGGACTTTATCATAGTCGCAGCTATAAAATGGGGAAAAATAAATAAATAAAAAATCATTTCACATGTACTTATGCACATTAGTTTAATGCAAAACCAAAATCAATATTCATGATTAAAAAAAGTTATATAAAATTACAAAAGAATGACAAATGTATAAAGGAAATAATAGTTATGGCACTAAATATTTACGGGGACTTTATAAACTATTTTAAGGTTAAGGATTTTATTTCAAATTGTAATCCTTAGTCAAAGACCTTAGTCGGTAAAGTAAAGAGGGACAGTGATTTAACGGTCGTTAAATGGCTCTTACCTGTAGTAAATTAAATACATTATTTCGTAGAACTAAAACGATGGCAATGGCTCCAAGTAATATTAAACATGGTAGTATTTTTTTACCAGCAGTTTAAAAAGCTTTTCCCATCTTGCTCAGTCCCTTACATCGATCACGGAGGCAGCTTCAGAGGTGGCTGGAGAGTCCGGCGAGGTCGGTGCCGAGGCAGAACCCATGCAGACGGAGAGCCAAGACGAGGCAGAGCAAGTCACCACCATGATGATGAAGGCAGAAGCGGAGCAGCTGCCCATTTCAGAGGTCGGAATTCCTAGCAGTCGAGCTTGTATCTGATATTTTGCTTCAGGTCTTAACTGTTCCTTTTTGTTTGTTAGGATATCACGTCGTCCGCAGCCTCTCAGGAAGCAGAGGCGCTGGCCTTGCCTCCGGAACTGATATCCGAAGGGCAGGCGACTACTCTCATGGGTCTGACCCCTGAGGAGCTGGCTGTGACGGCAGCAGCCGAGGCAGCGGCACAGGCCGCGGCCAACGAGGAGGCTCAGGCCCTGGCTATTCAGGCCGTGCTCCAGGCTGCTCAGCAGGCTGTTATGAGTAAGTAACTTAGCTCAGTAATAACACTATTATCAGTACAGTGGTAACTCCGTATTCGTCGTTAACAAGTTCCAGAAGGCTCCTCAATTAACAAGCAAATATTTCCCGTAAGAAATAATGTTAATTGAAGGAATCTGTTTCAGACCCCCAGTATAATATACCCAGTTTCTGTATAAGTTATTCTGTGCATGAATGGAGTTGTATTATACAGGAGCTTCATGATTTATGTTCAGATAAATGCATCACAAAATAAATGGATCATAAACTGATGAGATTAATATAATCTGTACTGTATTATAATTTATTGTAATGTTAAAATTTATTGTACTGTATTATAATACCCATTAACACTTAGATTACACTTATCCAAAATCATTAACACACAGCTTATTTTAGTAGAAAAATAATAATAAAAAAATTAAAATCTCATCTAATTTAGTGTCTAAAATGGACCCCTAATTTCTCTGTATTACGTCAGTAATCGCTCGCATCTATGGCTACCTTTTGCTTTGCAATGAAGATTTATTTAGTGTCAAATTGGACTATTTGGACAGCACTACTTAGGCTCGACTCGGGTTCCATGTTATAACACCGTGTGCTCTTTGCAGGCTCAGGTGATGGCAGTCAGCAGACCCACACCATCCCCATCGTTCTGACGCCTCAGGAACTGGCCGTCCTCGTGCAGCAGCAGCAGCAGCTCCAGGAGGCCCAAGCCTTGCAGCAGCAGCTGGATGAGGCCGCGGCTGCGGCCGCCCTGCCCACCGAGGGCCTGGCTCCAGCCGACAGCCTTAACGACCCTGCCTCGGAGAGCAACGGCCACAACAGCATGGGCATGGGCGTCTCGAGCAGTGTGGTCGGCCTTCTGCCAAGCACTTCGGCTGAGAGTGAGTGCTCATTCCAGTAATTAGGGAATTTTGTGCTTTAATCTTGAAATCGTATTCTTGAACACGATTTTTCTGCACCTGTGCAGCGTTGGCGCCATCCAGCACTCTTGCACCAGCTGCAGTTGTTAGCCCAGCCAACCTGCAGCCAGCCGCCGCCACCAGTCTGACTGATATCACTAACGGCATTGGAGCAGGGGTGAGCATTCATCCAGAGATTGCTTACACTGCAAACCTTTAAGATGTGTTGAAATTTTCCTCATGTTATGCTTGTGCAGAAGGAACTCCCGCCCACCATCACGGTCAAAACTCTAGTGAAGAAAGAAAATCAGTGGTTTGATGTCGGCGTAGTTAAAGTGACCAACATGGTTGTGACCCACTACTATGCGCCCCTGGACGACACTTCGTACGTCGAGGTAAGCAACACAGAGGTCGTTAGAATGTCTTAGCCAGATAAGTTGAGGTCGTCCAACTAAGACGTTTGCCTTTAGCAGGATGATTCTGGGACGCCGCCGGATTACAGCCAGATGAAGAAGGTGGAGCTGCGCCCGGGAACTGCGTACAAGTTCCGCGTGGCTGGCATTAACACGTGCGGGCGTGGAGCCTTCTCTGAGATCTCTGCGTTCAAGACTTGTTTGCCAGGCTTCCCTGGGGCGCCCTGTGCTATAAAGATCAGCAAGGTACTGTTGAGGCTTGATAAATAATAATAACTGTTTGTGTCTTCTTTAAACTAATCCCCTTCCCCCTGTGTAGAGCCCGGATGGTGCCCATCTTACCTGGGAGCCCCCCTCGGTGACGTCGGGCAAAATAACTGAGTATTCCGTGTACCTGGCTATCCAAAGCAGCCAGAGCGCCGAGGCCAAAACCTCGACCCCAGCTCAGCTGGCTTTTATGAGAGTGTACTGCGGCCTCAGCCCGTCCTGCCTGGTGCAGACGTCCAGCCTGTCCAACGCCCACATCGACTATACCACCAAGCCTGCCATAATCTTCCGCATCGCCGCCCGTAACGAAAAGGGCTATGGCCCTGCCACACAAGTCCGATGGCTCCAAGGTGGGGAACAAGCTGTGGCTACAGGTCTCGTTAAGCGTGAATGAATCTCTAAATGCCTTCTGCAGATTAATAATGCCTCAAACATCAGATATTTCATATATTTACTGAAAACAGGGTGTTGTGCAAATGACTGTGGAAGAGAAACTGTAACTCCACCACAACTTCGTCTGATAGGTGCAAAATCACATGCAAGCCACAATATTCAATTAACTCAAGTCCCTATGTTACACTGACCGGTAGTTTTTTAATGGTTGTATCTGTGGGACTACCCGTGTCACATAAAGTGAGACCAATGAGATGGCACGAGTGTAAATGGTTTAACATGTCGTGTTCAAGTCAAGAACATCTTTTGGCTTTATCGCTGATGTGTGTGGCACTGCAGTTTTGGCATTTGTTGCCATGTTTTTAATTCATTAAACATCGCAACCACTCCCTTTATTTACCTTAAGTATTCCGTAACTCGTTCCTCGTGCTCTTCTCTCCAATAGTGTGTGCGTGCGTGTATATATGTGTATGTGTGTATACACTGCTTTAAAACAGGGAACACTTAAACAACACAATGTATGTGTTCCCTTAATTTTTTTTAGCAGTATATAATACCTTCATTTTTTATACTTTATATACATTACATATTATTACCATTATATTACAACAAAGGGTTTGGGGTCTTGGGGTCAAGTGTGTGTGTGTGTGTGTGTGTGTGTGTGTGCGCGTATCTATCTCTATATATATATATATATATATATATATATATATAAAATAAATATAGCGTTCATTAAAGCAGAAAACCATTTTGTTAGTTGCTTGGTAGTGTAAATGTTTTGTTACAAACCAATTTTCAGACTTTGTCTGAAATCACAAAACAATATGATCTAAATACTCACCAGGTGGCCAAGAGTGACAGAAGTGCAGCCTCACTGTAGTTCTAACCCAAGAAAGAAAGACATAGCATCTTTAAATAAAAACATTGGAAAAGGCCAAACTAATTTTCAAGTATATTAATATAAAGGATTGTTCACCGTAGGTGTATTGCTGTCTTGGGTTTGAATAGATTACAGAATAAACATTATAATAAATATAATAAATTCTTTATTTATCCAGGCAAGTCATTAAGAACAGTTTCTTATTTACAGTGGCAGCCTGGCAAGAGGTAAAAAGAAAGAAAAACAGAGAGGCATGGAGAGAGACATCAGACAATGTGACAACAACATTTATCGTTCAATAAATCTGTAATAGATTTCTTAAAAGCTGACTTAGAAATAAAATCCCATTGTAAGCAAGGTTTGAATATGTAACTTTAGACTAGGATTGTTGTCCTTTTTAGTAGAATTTTAGTAGAATGGTCCAAAATCCACCCATCGGTGGTAGTCCCCATTGTGCTCTAAAATGCGATATGCATTATTTCAATAAAAAATATTGTATTCACTACATTTTAAATACTGAGATCAAATTTTTAAGAATCCGTCATTTGCTCGGTGATTAGATTGTTTGTCTGTTGGATGTAAAAGTTGCTAATCAACACTGCTAAAACACTGCTAATCAGCATCTGCTTAAACTGAATGCTATACATGCACTGAGAAATCTGATTACTGAGGAAAAGTCCAGCTCTCGGTATCGCATTTCTTAGTCTGATTTCTAGATCGGACCATGCTGTGAACATGATCGCTTGAATAAACAGATAACTGCAGACTCTGTGATCACTTTTTCTTAAAATCTCTTTCCAGACTCTAATAAAGATGCCAAGCCTGCCGCAAAAAGAGCAGTGCCCTTACCAGACCTGTAAGTTACTCGCCTCCTTTTTTTTTTTTTTTTAACGCAACAATAATTTACGCTTGACAGTTCATGAACGTTCCTGCTTAATCCTGTAAATCGCTTTAGGAAAGGAGCTGGCCCAAAGAAAGCCAGGATGGACCAGTGAGGTGACTGGGGACCACCGCGCACCCTCCACGTTCCCTCGGACAGCCGTTTGAACCATCGTTCCTCCACCACCTGATCCGAAGTCAAAACGCTGACTTTAAAAGCCCAGATTCATGCGAGGAATTGCTACAAGGAAATCGTTTTTGACCAAAAGAAGCAAAGCACACGAGACTCTGGGACGTTTTTGTCAGAAATGTGTTTCAGAATGGAAGAAAACTTCATTGGGTCTTCCTCCTTCCCTTTTCTTTTATGAGTCACATGATTAGTTTAGTTTGCTCTCAGTCCCAACTTAAGGTTTTTGGATGGATGCTGTGGGTGTGAGGAAGGCTTACAGGGTGATTTTTTTTTATGGAGAAAGGGGGTTAAACAAGGAAAGCACTTCTGCTCTGACAAAGGGATTTTTCCCTGTGGGAAGACTAATGGACGTTACACTCAAACTCCCGGTGAAGTCGTGACTGCAGAGAGATGAACAGGGACTGAGTCTTGCTTCTCAGCGAGTAACGATGGAACTCTTTTGTGCAGTTTATTTTTCTATTATTCCCTCACTCATTAATGTGTGTGTGTGTTCATGTGCAGCGTTGTGTAACACCAGGCTTCTTTTGTTTTCTCTTTTTTTGCTCCACATTATGGTTAAAGCAGGTTGCGAGGCGCTTGCCCATTTGAAACGAGACGTTCGTCTTCAGGCAGGGCAACAACTTTTCCTTTGTTTACCTCAATATTTTGGTTGCTTCACTTTTTGTTTTTGTCGGTAAAGCCTCCGTCACTTCGCGCGTCGTATACGCCTCGTGCACTTGCGTATTTTTTTAGCACATTCCCAATCATGGGTTTGTAATTTTTTTTTTGCCTCTCCAGCCTCGGTTTGTGAAGTGTCCGTGTAAAATACATTTTTACGTTCAGTTATTGCGGCTGTGTTTTACAGGAGAAATATTAACGTGCCCATTTTACATTGCAAATCGAGGGTGTGTTGACGAGAAGGATTTAGTTTTGCCTCCCAATTTAGCAGAGTTTGAATTCAATTGTAATATAGTTCATTTATAGAGCAAGAAGGGGAAAAAGTCTTGGTCTTTTATATATTACCTGGAAAGTTTTTACATGTTCGCCATCTCTCAATTGCCTTTCGTGTCTGGACTTCTATATATAAATATATAAATACGATATATACTGTTTGTTTGTTGCTTTTGCTTTCGTCGAGTTGTTTAGCAGGTTTAGATGCAAACAGTTGTTAACTCATGTTGTCCTTTCGCTCCGTTAATGGACAAGCGTGTTCTTTCTGGGTAGTTGTACTTAATGGATTGAATAAAATGTTTTTTTAGAGAAAGTTAAGAGCATTTTGTTTTTTTCCTAATATCTGTAACTCTGACACCGTTACCACAGTGTGTTGGTTTTCTAAAAAAAAACAACAACAACAATAAAACCCTGTCCCGGTGGTGTTTTGCAGCTCACATGGACATACTGTCATGAAGTGTGTTTCTGTGCATTTTATAATATAAAAAAAATATAAAAATAATTAAAATAAATCCTGCAAAAAATTAGATTTGAGAAATGAAATCAGTCGTCCAATCGAGTTCAAATAAACTCGAGTAATCTGATAATGGGACTCGGGCGATAATCGGATTCTGCTTTGCAACCAGCCACTTATCCCAGCGAAACATTTAATGTAAACTTCAATCTTTAATATTAAGCAATTAAATTCCCAATTGTCTTAGGTACATACACTGCGTTTTAGTGTCTTCACAAAGTTTTTAATTGAGAGCCATTTTGCGAGTTAGTGTTTAATTCCGGGGTTGCCAGATCCTGTGACTAAATTCTGCCAAAGCTCTTTGCAAATAAGTTCAGAAAAATAAGTGTGGAATAAGTGTTTCTCCCCCCTCTAGCTCCTCTGCTTGCATTGGCAGACTGAGAAACCCAGAGTCTTTAATGAACTGTGGTGCAGTGATTCCTAATTAAAGCCAGTGGATCTAGTTTACTAGTTTAACCATGACAAAACAGGAGCAAAAGTTATTTATGGAAGGGTGAAACGTTAAAGTCGAAGGAATGCATGTGCTAGAGCAAAGCAAAACCTTGCAAGACCTTGGCTTGGTGTGGGAGAAACAGTGCACCGCCTGCGGTTTTGCACCAACATGAACTAAAAGCATAAAGATTTGCCTCGTCATAAAAGTCGAAGCATGAAGATAAGGTAGAGGTATTTTGCTGTGTCTAATGAATCAGGGTCAACTCTTTGGCTACAATCAACAAAGTTATGTTTGGATTAAAAAGAAGCAATAAAAAGCACTGTGCCAACTGTCAGGCACGGTAGTTGGTCTACTACTGTATGTGACAGACAGACACTGGAAATATTTCGCAGACCGAGGAGAGAATGGATTTTCTTTAATCTGAACACGTTTTTGAAGCCAAAGTCCTACAGTCAGGAAAGCAACTAAAATAATGATCCAAAATCAGCCTTGAACGACCACATGAAACAAGTTGTTTTGGAATGGCTCACAGCCTAAATCCTTGGGTGCTGCGTAAAGATTTAAACCACTAAAATACTATAGAAAGACGAACCAATGTTGCCATACCCTCCTGCCACCCCATAATAGTTAATCATTCTTATTCTTCTGAAGCGATAATAGATTTAAATTGGATATGAAAATAAGAAATTCCCTGCATCAAACCTCTCAGGATGCCTGTCTTGTTTAGGAGAAAGATCTTGTGACTAATCGGTGCACACAAATCCAAATTAATGTGTAACTATGAAATAGAATAAAATAGTCGGAATGTGGTGGCCTAGTGGTTGTCGTACTGGACTATGGACCAGAAGGTCCAGGGTTCAAATCCCACCTCTGCCACAGTTGGGTCCCTGAGCAAGGCCCTTA
>JAUZSU010184319.1:0-12397 GCA_034780255.1 Parotocinclus maculicauda
TAACCTAACACGCATGTCTTTGGACTGTCTGAGGAAACCGGAGTACCCGGAGTAAACCCACACAGACACGGGGAAAACATGCAGACTCTACACAGAACGGACCCAGTCCGCTCAACCCTGTGACTAAATCCTGGAACCCACTGCTGAGTCGACAGTGCTGTGGTAAAGGACTTCTTCTGTGGTTCATGTGATATGAACACAGCCTAGTACTATTGCTGATGTTTGTTTGGTCTGTGGTAATATATGACGCTTAAACTCTCAAATAATTAAATTTTAAACAATGTATATAAAGCAAGAAGCCATATGAGACTGTGGTATACCATGACTTTATTCTCTGTTAAACCACCAAGCAAAACAAAAATGACCACAGAACTTCATATGTGCAGCGCAATGCTTTAATAGGTTTAATAGCTTGGTGCATTAGTATGGAATTCACTGGGTTTGAGGCTTTTGCTGGTGTTCATATATCAACAATTTCAGAACAGCTTCAAACGTGGCTTGGCCAATGAGATTTTATAACCGGCTTTATTTTAGAATTGGTTTTATGATTCTAAATATTGTTGCAATAAGAATGTGAACAATTGTAAGCCGTTCGAGAGTACTAGTCTTTGGTTTAAATAGATCCAGAATGACCAGTTTGACAGGACAGGCAGTGCAGCAGTGATGCGACTCTAAATGCTGGGGTCACCCCATGATTAATTTACCCAATCTCTCGCTGTCTGTGTTTCTCGTGCATCCACAAACACATGGTATGAGTTGGTCGTGATGAAAGTTTTATGTGGTTGGTGTGTGTATGGGAGGTTGGGTTGTGGTTTGCAGATCTGTGTCCTAACAGCAGTTCACATAGCGTTCATCACTTGTTTCCCACTCTCCAACGCACCCCTGCTTGCGGCCCCGAGGCCCTGTGTCGCTTCTGCAGCACATGTCCATAATGACTGGCTTACAGTGCACAGACGAAAGCATCTTTGTTCCTGAGCAATGAATGGAAGCCTTGAGCATGATGCACATGATATTTGGGTGAGATAATGATATTACCCAGATTTGAAACAGGGAGATGAATAGCTCACTTCATTAGGGCACTATATCATATCTGTCTGCAGAACTCATAAGGCATAAGCAGACGTAACGTACATTTGCTGATGAACACACTGGCGCACACTCTCGTAATGCAAATATGCACAGTGACAAAAAAGCTCTAGACAAACAATGAGTGGCCTATTCTTGTGGGCTGTGCATCCATAGATTTAAGTATGCGTTGGTGGACTTGTGTATACAGTGGTTTTCGAGGCACATACAAGTATGTGTGATTGCGTATGCTTGCGCAGGTTCCCAGTTCTAGTAGAGATGGTCATAAACATGCACTTCTAATTTAGTTTTTTCCCTCTTGCAAATTTAATGTAGCCAGTTGTGCTCTGCAGTAATCATAGAGACTAACAGGGCTTAGGGCCTTTTCCACTACGCACAGTTTTGGCACCAGATAACTGAAAATGTGCATTTTTATTGGCCACCTGTCCATTGTTTAATGTTCCAGATGTATGTAGGTTCTTGTATCTGCACATAATTGGAACCAGCAGAACCTTAAATTGCAATGGATAGAGTTACCAGTACTGTTTCCCATTGTATACTTATGCATAATGTGTCATACAACGTGTGGGTGGCACAGAATAGACAGACAGTGGTTTAAGAGAGGGAACAAAATCAAGGGAAGCACAACTGTTTGAACTCCCCCCACCCCCCAGGCCTTCTTTTGAAGCCTTTGGATTACCAGATAAGCCAAGCTTTTATACTCAAGACTGGTCTTCTGACTTGTTTATATTTCTATTTTGATCATGTTTGCTCTGTGACGTTGGTCTTCTGAGATTTTTATTCAGTCTCGTCTGAGATCCGCAGCTATTTTTAATTATGCTTGCTGTAAGCAGCAGTACCATTTCGATCTTTGGTTACTTCTCAATTTCTGTACTACTGTACAAAGTGGAAAAACGGCACCAGACTCCAATGATAAGCAATATTTCAGTAGATGAAATGCATACAAGCATATTTGTAACATGCTTTAAAACAATTTAAAAGCATAATTTGCAGAAATCAACAGCTGATGTGGAGAGTAACATTGTCAGCTGCTTGTAAGGCATTGTCTGATAAATTTCTTGTTTGCTACTTCAGCAACATATTAAGTCATGTTAAATCTGGCAATCCAAATATTTTCTAATATTATTTTTTAACCTCTAAGTGGAAAGCAACACACTTCAAAACCACTGTCCTGCTAGAACTTAGGATAAGCGGTTAAAGAAACCTGAGAAATGTAAATCTGGGTTGAGCTTGCGTCAGTATAACATAGCTGATATGGATGGTGTCTGCACCTTTCACATTCTCAGTAAATCCAGGCATCCACTGTGTGAGTTTAGCCCTGTTATAAACCAGATTTGGTTGTTGCCGAAGGTATTTTTGCTATCGGTAAATAAAGTTTTATGTCAGTTGGCTGACATGCAGTGCGACAGGGGTAGTGATTCTTTAATTGCCCAAACAAGCTCTGAATGAAGTGTTGAGTTTGCATGTCCACCCTGTGTCAATGTGGTTTTACATAATACATTCTATTAAAATATGTTTATTTGATTTATAATTCCAGTGCAAGCCGTGGCACAAGTCAGCATTTTTGATATGATGGGTTCTATATTTTCTTTAACCAAGCATGTAGTATGAAAATGAGGCTGCATTGCATTTGCAGTGTGAGCACCAGTATCCCGGCATGTCAGTTGGACAGACTGCTTTTATACAGTGCGGGCATATAAATTGCCGGCTGTGTTTGTACATGACAGATGATTCAAACAAGCATTATGAGTTGTCATTTTAAGATTATCAGTGTACGCCTACAATAAGAAACAACAAGCTTCTTCTGGTAAGTAACCTGAGGGGGTATTTGGCAAACTCAAATGCATGTGACCGACAAACATACATCCGTTAAAATTACTTTGTTGTGAACTTTGCTTTCTGTAGATGTTAAATGCATGACTTGTTAGTTCAGCTTAATTTCCCAGTTGTAAGGTTGCGCTGTCGCCCCATTTCTAAATCTTAACACACACTACAATACTGCATACAAATGTCATGTAAGGAGAGAGATAAAAAAATATCTCCCTCTCTCTCTTTACATGACATTTGTATGCAGTATTATAAAACTGAGAAAAACAGTAGGTTATAAGTGACAGTATTTAATGTAACCTCCCCTTACACTTGAGCAATAGCAGCATCTGGTACAGCTTCATATTGATGCCAAGTTGACATTCCTACAGTCTGAAGAAGCTTGATCAGGAATGGCCTTTTTGGAAAAGTAGCAGTCAAGAAAACATTTTTGGAAGGTGAACAGGGTGAAAAGGCTAAGCTATACTAAAGCTCACAAAGATTGGAATGAAGATCAGTGAAAAGTGTTATTAACTCAAGTTTGAATTTTTGGGTCTAGTCATTATCATTGTTTAAACAACAAATCTAATTGTGTACGTTAATTTGACTTTTGTACATTAATCCTTAAATTGTTATCACTTGTCAGTAAGTAGGTGGTCATATTAAAAAAAGTAAAAAACACAGAACTTTGTCTGTGCTGCCTATATTTATCAATCATTATCCTAAAACCAACAACGTCCTAGTCTCTTTCAAAGCATGGTGCCTTTTTGTTTGAACAGACCACTCAAAACATTATTTTAACCTAGTTCTATTGACTGCTTATTACTTTTCCCCTTTTTGATAGACGGCTAAATTCCTCCTACTGTTATGGTTAGCAGCGAACATCCTAAGCTTTGAGATGTTTGTTTTGGGCGTCTCTTTGAACCACTTCTGACGAAGCATAAGCCTGACTTAAGACTGCTGGTATGATCTGAAGAAAAGGCCACATTACACACAGCCACATGAAAAACGCACAACTGATGCACACTGAGATACAGAGCACATGGTGATTTACTGTTTGCTACGGTGTAATCCTATTGACTGTAATCACAAATGCTAGTACAACTGTGTGTGTGTGTGTGTGTGTGTGTGTGTGTGTGTGTGTGTGTGTGTGTGTGTGTGTGTGTGAGAGAGAGAGAGAGAGAGAGAGAGAGAGAGAAAGGCAGGATGATTAGACTTCTTCCTCCATAGAGACTAAGCAGAAAAATCCCATGTGGACATGGGAAAGACAGACTGCAGACTACTTCTGTTTCCTCCCACAGTCCAGCATAATGCTTTAGGTTAATTAATTATGCTTAAGTGTGACTGTGTATAGTACAGTGCATGTGTCCTATAATGGATTGGCACCCTGACTAAGAATGTTCCTGCCATCCGCCCTGTGCCACTGGCTAAACATTGATCGGCTCTACCAAGACCCTGTCCAGGATTAATTGCATCAAAAAGTGATGCATTTTGAGCATGCATTTTTGTGACTAACCCAGTCAGCACGCTAGCATCTCACATGCTTAGTTTGTGTTAGCTTTCAATGGGTTCAGTGCAAGGTACCCCACATAATATGGTACCACTGAAGCAAAGGTTACTAACCAACTTGCTGAAGGCTTCAGCGATGGGTGGTGGAATCAGGACTGAACATTCATTACTTCAATCCATATTGGAGTCCACAGTCGGTATTGAAACAAAGATCTCTGGAGCTGTGAAGTAACTGTCCTAAACAGTTGATAACCAATGTGCTGTCTTTAATTATGTCATGCTGTTTAAATTTGCTGTGTATTTGTGGTGAAACCTGCATCCTCTAAAGTTTAGGCACCCATTCAATAATCGATCTTATTTTCCTGTAAGTCCTAAAGGTAGCTAAGAAAACCAAATTAAATAAATGGGAAAGACATAGAATTACGAAGCTGGTATAGTATGGAAAATGCATATTTAAAAAAAACCACATCGTATTTTTTTGAGTATAATTTCATAGCAGACAGGATGAACCTAACAAATTTCATGTTTTGTCTTGTCAAGTTTAACTTTAATTTGCTAATAAGAATCTGTTCATGCATTTCAGGCCTGCATCACAATCCAAAAAAAAAGTATTGAAGAAAGCATATATTTTTCTAAGATCTCAGTGTGCTTTTCTTCTTTAATGGTGCCATCACAGAAGTGTAAATGACCTTTGCCAAGGGCAATGACACAGCCCCATACCATGCCAGACCCTGGCTTTAGGACTTGTTGCTTATAACAGTCTGGATGGTTCTTTTTTGTCTTTGGTCCGGAACATATGATGTAGTCCTGGAATAATGATTCATCCAACCACAATGCAGGTTTCCACTGTGTGATGGTCCATCCTACAAGCTCAGAGAAGTCGACGTCCTTCTGGATATGGTTAACATGAGGCTTTTTTTGCACAGTAAAGTTTTCAGTGCCATTTGTGAATGTAACTAAACTGGATATACTGGAGATCCTCTGGACATCTTTGTTAATCAATGACTCAGCCTTTCCTGAATACTTCTTTTGTACTGCATCATGATTACAATCACCTGTTGTCATCACAATGAAATCATAGCATTAGTTAGTGAATTGTTTTTTATTCATTACTAGGTCTAAATTGCCAATGGCTCAGCTTTTCTGGCCTGCAGAAATGGATGTTTTTTTTGTTTGTTTTTTTGGGGTTTTTTTTACAAATGAAACATGACAAATCATGGAATATATTTGGTTCATACTGTCTGCAATGAAAAAAAAATAAATGTCAGTTTTCCATACTGTCCCAGCTTTTTTGGATTTGGGGTTGTACTTCTTTATTTATTGAGAAAAGACTTTTCTGTTTTATAGATAACCTTATTCTAGCTTACATTTTTTTTCAAACTGGTTTCATTTAGCACTTCTGTAACCACTTATCTTCCATTTACCACTTAACTCTAAATTACTTAATTTTTTCTCCCACTCCTTATTGGTCCTCTTCCCTCCAGTTATATGTTCTCCTATTACACATAGGCTTAAGCAGCACATATGCACTTGTTATTAATCACCCAGCTGTATGGTTTCTGTCAAATCTAATGATGCTTGGAACCATTCAGGATTCAGGTTCAGAATATTTGAATATTCTTGATAGATCTCTCACAATATGCATGGCCTGAATCTCACAATATAAATACTTTTCATACTTTGGGTCATTGGGAAAACCATAGTTGACACTTTATTCGCTAAACCTGTTTAACTGCTTGTTAAAGCAAATACCTTATAAGCCAAACAAATGGCAGCAAACCAATACATTTAAGCATGTACACATGGTCAAGACAATATGCTGAAGTTTAAACTGAGCATTAGATTAAGAAAGTAATATGACTGAGATTTTCACACACGGCCATCTATAAGGTTTATAGAGTATGGTTTAAAAAACAAAAAAATGCAATGAACAACAGAGAGGTTTGAGTGTAATTGCCAGAATGGCTCAAATTGATATAAATTTAACAGTAACTCGTTACTCGTAACTCGTAACTCGTTGCAGATGAGCTACAGCAGCAGAAGACCAGAAGTTCCACTTCTGCCAGCTAGGAACAGACAACTGAAGTAGCAAAATTGGAAGACTGAAAAACATTGCCTGGTCTGATTAGTCTATGACTCATGTTTTTCAAAAACTGGATGGTAGGGTCAGAATTTGCACATATAACAGGAAAGCATGGATCCATTCTGACTTGTGTAATGGTGTGGGGAATGTTTTCTTGGCACTCATTGGGCCACTGAATACCAATTGAGCATTGTTTAAGTGCCACAATCTTCCTGAGTATTGTTGATGATCTGTCATGTAATATCCAGTGCTATCAAGGTATAACTAACAAAGTGGCCAGTCAGTGTATGCAATGGTTCAACCCCACAGGCTGGAAAAGCACATTTTACACTGAAGTGAATGCACACACATTTTAAGGACTGACATTAAGCTCTAGTTGTCTTTGGGGCAAGTTGTTTTCACATTAATAGCTAGACCGACTTGATCAAATGTCAACCATTGGTAGGTGGGTGGCTACTAACTGAAAGCCTTGTCAATAATAAAAAAAAAACAGATATAGAATATAAAACACAGCAATGGAGACTTAAATTTTAATTGATGTGAATTATTGTGGTTCTTGATTTTTGCTTGGTGACTGAAAAACTACTGCTACTTGCACTGCCTTATGACTTACGGTCATGTTCATGTGTGCAGTCTGTGTTCATGTGAATTACTTATATTTGCCATTTATTTGGACAGAACTTGGGTATAAAATTGCACTGATCCTGTGAGAGTCTGTGGAATAAGTAAAATGCACTGCTCTGCATTTAAATTGTGAGGCTGCCTTGTAATGACTATTAATTCCATATCCTTGAATAAAAGAGATTTATTTTCTGCCCTTGGCACCAAAGGCTTTCGTGCACTATGCTCTTTTCAATAAAGAGACACTAATAGTCCAGCTACTTCTTTACTTTAAGACCCAAAGACACTTGTTTGTTATAGATGTCAATGCTGTTTACATCTCCATTTGTTCTCCAAGGTTGTATATGTACACTACCTTAACCACGCTTAATACCTGTTTTGAATGGTATCAGTTTAAGACTGTATTTTATGTGTTTAGCTCGGTTTGGAAATGAAGAATGCATTAGCTCATGATGTACTTAGTCAATATTATTGATTAAGATTAAAAAAAAAATGTTAGCAGCATACTTGAATACTTGTGATTTCATCTAAATTAAATTTAGGACATTTAAAGAAACAAACCACAAACATTGTGGAAATATTTATTCTATTCAGGCAATATTCATCATATTAATATTTTGCTGTTTCAAAATATACCATTTGTTGAAGATATACTGAGGTTTTTTAATTCCACTAAATAAAACATGCACTCTGCTCTGATGGCTCACCACAATGCCTATATGATGAGAATGGAACAAAAATTATAGAATATATATATCTATCTATATAACACATATAAAACAGAGAGAAACACTCAAGGACAATACATGCCATACTTTAATGAATAGTGGGTTAACCAAACATTTTATGAGATGACAGGCTGAGGCAAAAAAAAAGAATGAGACAAGGTCATCAAAAAATTGTAGTAGCTAGAGTGAAAAAACAGACACATAAGGGAAAGACTACAGTATAGGTAAAGATAAAAATATCTACACAAGAATTGCAAGTTTATATGTTTGAACATTAAATATTTTGTCTCTATAGTGTATTCAATTGAATATAGATTGTAAAATATTTGCAAATCATTGAATTCTGTTGTTATTTATGTTTTACACAACATCCCAACTTCGTTGGAATTGGGGTTGAAAAAAAACCTGCTCTGTATTTTCTGAAAAAAGTATCAGGTAGGGTCAGAGCTCAGAGGTATACAGCAAAGTCCACTCATAACAAAGCACACTTAAACAGCAAAGGCAAAGTCTTGATAGTAGTATTTACATTTTACCTTAACAAAAAAGTTGAGTCCTCCATGTTTACATGAAACGCATTTAAATGGATATATACTGCTCACAAATATTAGGAAAATGAAATATCCCATAATGAAATATGAGTTCTAGCTTTTGGTTTTTGTTCCTTCTTTGTGACTGTTCTCAATTACTGTTCTTGGTATTATCATGACTATTAGTGTGCACCCAGAAATTATTGGTTTTAAAACACAGTAGTAAGTGAGAGTAAAAACACAAATAGGCAGGTTAGTGACAAGGAAAAACTCACTGAGGCATGTACAGAAAAAAAAAACCGTTAAAAGGCTCAAGAGAGGAAATATAATTTATAATTTGTATAATACAACATCTTTCACTCACAGTTCAAAGACATTCATTAGGTTAATTATTCTTGCTAAATTGGCTCAGTCTGAGTGTATACTCATTACTGATTTTGATGTAACCTTTTGTCTGTCATTAAAATGGCTTTTGAAGCTGTTAAATAAACTAAATAAACAAAAATAAACAGTGCCTGTTTTGCTGACAGGAGTGGTGTCCTTTGTGATTTCAGATTTTCAGAGCTTTTGCAGTGAGATTTAAATACATTGATCACAAAAATTAGGGTATATTTAATTAAAGGATATTCATTTTACAGTATCTCCTAATTAGAGTACAGTACTGCATATATGAATTCAATTATAACAGCGGCTAAAATCAGATTTTAAGAACAGAATCAGACAGTTTATTCCACCTTAGATATTGTCCTCTTGATAGTTTTTATCCTACAGTTTGTTTTCCCTATCACTTCCCTATTACTTTCCTCAAGCAAACATCCTATCTCCTCCCCCAGTGTAAGGCAAACTATCCTAATTACCTTAACCTACCCTCCCCCTCTTCCCAGGGGGAGCATTCACCTCATTCAGGGCTTTAGCGTAGTAAAAAGATTTAACAGAGGTGACAAAGTGATGTCTGGCCCAAAGGATCCTACGTAAGCAGCTGACGAAATCAACCTATGTGGAATTGACAGGAAGAGAGATAATGAAGCATTAAGGAGTACTTGTTTACAGGGGCAAGTTGTCTAAGTCTGGCATGTAACTGGTCATACCCCAGGGGCAGTGTTGATTGGGAATATATATTTGTATGACTTAATTGTGTGGTGGTAGAACAGTCATAGTTGTGGAAGATGTTTCCTCATGTGTGGAAATACGTCACAGAGGAGAGGAGTTGATAACATCATGAGAAGTCTGGTGTGTGCTTGTCTCTTAGCAATTATAAAGTGTTTATTATGCATATGGTTTAGAAGATGATTCTTTAAGTACATGTTTATTGGCCACACATAAACATGCCAAATACCCAAGTAATAATGAGTTAGACTATTATTGTTGTTTATGGAATTCTGCTATGTGCAAACAGGTATTTACTGTATTCGAGGGGTGGCAAAGTGGTTTGATCCTGGCCTTGGTCTGTGCAAAGACATGCATCAGGTTACTTGATTACATGATAAGGAATAGTGGCCTGGTTTTGACTTTTGACTTTGCCTTTAATTTTATTGAAATAATGCTTTAACATATAGTAGTATTCTAGAGAATTATATGCTTTGTTGTAAGAGTTTCTGCAATGTTCTTTTATATTTTAGATATATCCGCATGCTCAATGCACAAAGTGAAATTCATGATAAAATCGGTATGGATGAATAGATGGGGTGGACAAATGAAAGGGGATGGAGTACATATTTTACAAAAACTACTCCATGTTAAAAAATATTAAATAAAATCAGATTTTAGTCCAGAGTATTTATATATTACAGAGTATCAAACATTTATTTTTGTATTTTTCTTGGCATTCTGTGTTTTAATCTTAGTTTGGGGTTTTTTAGACAAACATGAGCATTGTCTAAAACTCTGGCAATTTGTGAAGCTATTTGTGCATTATCAACAAGCTCAGCCCACTCAAATATGTCGATTTTGGCTCAGTGAGCCAGTGTTACAGATATCTTACCTTTATGTACACAAGTGAGCATGAATGGGCTCAGTAGCAGTAGAATGTAGATTTTATGAATCTGAAAAAGATTTAATTTTTAAGCACTTACATTTTAATTTCAAATGCAGACACTGGATTCAAACATGCTTTAAAATAAATACGTTTGCTTAAACCTTATTTGACGATTAAGAAATCTTTGTGTAGAACATCCTATTAACACATTTGACTACAGTGACAATATGTTTCATTCAAAATGCAGCATAAAATACTTAACACTTTGTTAATTGTCATTTACTAACAGCTAATATGATCAAATTCTGAATAAATACTGACTCAATGTTATCCTTGTTATTTCTTTGTATATCTTGTTTAAAATTATAATTGGAATTATATTTGGCCCTACCATTATGATTAATGGTGTGTCTGTAGAGTGAACAATAAATTACCTCATGCTAAAAAATAGAATTGGATGGCAGTGGAACAATGTAGGTGGATTTGACAGATCTCTGAAGGAGTGTGCTTCACGATCTTGTTCTATTGCTTCATAATGCATGAGTTATTTGTCACACTTTCGTATTGGACACACTCAGAAAAGTTGACATTTTCACACGGTTCCCAACACTCTGTGATTCATTGTGAATTGTGTGGGTTTCTTTAATCTGTTCTCATATTCCTGTAGAATGTGTCAAAAACTTGAATAGGCAACAGAAAGATTAGCAGATGAAAATAAATTGACAGTTATATAAACTGTCAATGCATTTGCTTAAAATAATACTATACATGTGGTTATCTCATAGTTCAGAATAGCTGTTCAGCTATTTCACAGCATAACACTCAAAAAGACTTTACAATGAGTATGCATAATTAGTACTTAAATAGTTTCTCTATGCATTAACTATGAGAGAGTCAAACATCCCAAAGACTTTCAGTTGGGTTATGCTCAGCACTCTACAGTGGAAAACCGTATGTGAAAGTTATTTCCCATGCTCCCAAAAACACTATTTCATAATTCATACCAGGTGAATCTTGGCTTTGACATTATGGAATACTTCTGTGCAATCAGAAAAAAAACCGAAAAAAAAGTTAACACTTAGCTTGTAATGTTGCCACTTCTCATGACACAAAAAAAATACATTTTGGCACCAAGGATACCAAGTACTTTGGTGTTTCGGTTGTTATTTTTCCCCATTCTTCCTGAAAACTTCTTTTAAGGTGTGCAACAGTACAAGGTTGTCATTGATGTTAAGTCAGTACCTACATGTAAACATGCCAGTTCAGCACCCCTACCCTCTTCTTCTACAACCATGTCTTTAAAATGTGTGCAGTACATGGGTCTGTCTTGTTTATTTATTTATTTGTTTTTATTTATTTATTTTCATCAATATGTTTTAAGGTAGGCAGCACATGCTGCTCTAAAATGTCAGTGGTTTTTTTTTATATTATTGCTGCCATCACAGAAGTATATACCTTTTACCAAGTATATACCTTTAAAATATACCTTTACCAAGAGCACAAACACAACGCCATACCATGACAAATCCTGGCTTTTGGACTTTATGGTCCTTTTCATCGTTACATGTTTTCACTGCACGATGATCCATCCCTTTTGCCTTAGAGTCCCTGGACATGTTTAACATGTAGAGTAACGTGTTAAGTGACATGTGAATATAACGTGTGAATGCATTGCAATGCTTGACAAAGGTTTGCCAAAGTAATCCCTTGCGTGTGGTATGATAGCAGGTGGTGTTTTTTTTATTAAGGACCCAGTATGCGTGATAGGTGTACCCCACGACGTATAATAAGAATGGGGAAATAATGAGAAATAACCAAAAGAGGGTATAAGGGCGGAGCTTAGAGACTCCTAACAAAACAAAACCAAAAGTATAAAGGGGCGCGCCGAAATTGCGTCCCAATTTAGGAGCAACACGAGAGTTTAGTCGCGAGAGGACTCCAAAGCGTCGGTATAAATGACATAAGCGCTACAAGCAGGGACAGACTTCCACGGTGCTTTGTATTTACCCATAATGTAATGCCTACATTAACCCCTTTTTCTAATGATACCATTATCACTAAT
>JAUZSU010184329.1:0-12397 GCA_034780255.1 Parotocinclus maculicauda
TGCTAACCCGAATTGTATCCAAAAAACATAAAACCACGGCTGCCCAAATCATGGCAGAATTAAATGTGCACCTCAACCCACCAGAACTGTCCATCGGGATCCACAGGGTCAATATACATGGCCGGCCTTCTATAGCCAAACCTTTGTCTTAAACCAGGTGTTTCAGTTTTATTGTCCAACCCCTGTATGTATTAAATATATATTTATACGTACAAGCATGTATGTATTAAGTATGTATGTATACGTACAAGTAAGTATGTATTATATATGTATACGTACAAGTAAGTAAGTATGTATTATATATGTATTAAGTATGTATGTATACGTGCAAGTAAGTAAGTATGTATTATATATGTATTAAGTATGTATGTATACGTACAAGTAAGTAAGTATGTATTATATATGTATTATGTATGCTTTTTATCGCTGGGAGATTTCTGTTGGTGCTTGATGATAGGTTGCGTTTTTAATACTGTAGGCATAGAATCTGGGTTTCCAGATGACAGTAAAAGCATATTCATGTTTTTGTGCTTATTCTTTTGTCTAATTGTATGTTGTGTAAAACTGCTACCTCAGTCAAGTTGTCTCTCACTATGTAGCAGAAAAATAGTCTTCCAAAGCAAGTTTATTGTCTGTGTGTTTTAGTCTCAGTAGGTTCTACTTAATTTTTCATACATGTGCAGTTGGAGCTAGTTTGCATTACCTTTGCATGTGTTGCTTTGTATGAAAACATCCTTTTCATTCATGAACTTAATGCACTGTTGCAGGACTGCGGGAAAAAGTTTACCCACACGGGTAACTTTAAACGCCATATGCGCATTCATACAGGTGAAAAGCCCTTCAGCTGCAGAGACTGCAGCAAGGCCTTCTCTGACCCTGCTGCCTGCAAAGCACACGAGAAAACACACAGGTGAGCCAATTTTCAAAACATTGACTCCTCCCCTTTTTTCTCCCACCTCAAGCAAAGGAAAGCAAACATGCTAATGCAACAGATCCAGCAATGGCCTTCAGTGTGGAAGCTCTTTAGAGTGTGCTGTTAGCAATGCATGTACAGTGAACAACTCTGAAAACGTTTGGAGCAACGAATTGATAAAGCTAACACATTCTAGAGAAGCAGTGTCAACAAAAGTCTTAACAATATCATTAAATGCCTTCCTTCACCTTCTACTTATTACTTATACAAAATCAGTCTGAGTTTTATAACTCAGATATAACTCCTGAAAAGAATGACAAATATCTTTGTTGGGTCAACAAGTTGTTTATCTATTATTTCAGTCCTGAAAATGCTTACAGAGTGTTCTTTTTTTAATGTAATAAAAGGCAATGCAACGATACTTTAGCATGGCTATCCTGTTCACAATTCGTTTGTTTGTTTATTTAACGTTGATATTAGCATCAGTGGCCATGTTCATACAGGCTTATTATAAAGATTGGTTATACACACACACATACATATATATATATATATTGCAAATCTGAATATGATTAAATTCAACTTGGGATTTTTCATCTTCCTGTACCTTGATTATTTGATTTTTGCTTTTTTGAAGCCACACACTACCATTTTCTCTTACTACATCCCTTGTTTGCAGCCCTCTAAAGCCATACTGCTGTTCGACATGTGGGAAGAGCTACAGACAGATTAGCTTGCTGAACCTGCACAAGAAAAGGCACACTGGTGAGGCACGCTACAACTGCAGTGAGTGTGGCAAACACTTCACCACATCAGGCAACCTGAAACGTCATCAGCTCGTTCACAGTGGCCAGAAGCCTTACCTCTGTGACTACTGCGGACGAGCCTTTTCAGACCCCACCGCTAAGATGCGCCACCTAGAGACGCACTACATGGACAAAGGCCATAAGTGCCCACACTGCGACAAGAAGTTCAATCAGGTTTGATAAAGCAGAGCAGACAAAAGCAAATAAATACTGTAAGAAAAGAAAAAAAACTGTGCAATGTGCTGTCATCCATTTCAGATTGGGAACTTGAAAGCTCATATGAAGATCCATATAGTAGACGGACCTCTCAAGTGTAAAGAGTGCGGGAAGCAGTTTACTACATCAGGTGAGGAGAAGAAGGAGACTGTGTGTGTGTGTGTGTGCGTGCGCGTGTGAACCTTTGTGTGTCCAAAAACTTGACAGTAAGCTCTTTGTGTAGGTAACCTGAAAAGACACCTGCGAGTTCACAGTGGAGAGAAGCCCTTTGTTTGTATGCACTGCCAGAGAGCTTTTGCTGACCCTGGTGCCCTGCAGAGACATGTGCGCATTCACACAGGTACATAGCTCCCTTTGTTCATTCCTGTCACAGCCCATTAAAAATTTACATCATTTTTAACCCAAGGACAGCAAACCCAAAACTTGCATATAGATTGAATAAAAATCAATATTTCATAAAATATAATACTCCCACTGGTGCAGAAATTGGGATTTATAAAGAAATACTTGGTGGAAAAAGCTTTCTCCCATGCGTACAGTCCTAAGCACATTTTTGGAGAGTGTGGAAATTGGCCACACTCAACGGTTAAAATTATGAATTGTAGCTAAATGCGAAAAGCGTTCAAGCTAAATTAAGCACCGTTATGGCCAAAAAATGATTCATACCTGAGCAATATTTTGTTTGATGACTGTATTGATTTATTGAAGTATACCAGTTCATTAGCCTGTTTTAATGTATTTACATTAAATGCACCAAACAACTACTTGATCATTTTTCAGCATGTTAATTGCTGTAATTGTAATAATTTGTGTCTGTAGCCCATCATCCAAGAGCGCAACGTCAGCTGAAGTCATGTAGGATTACAAAATAGTGGCGTTTAAATCTATTATTATGCAATATTGTAAATCTGTAAGGTGTTGTATTATCCTGTTGCATCATCCTTCTCTACAAAGATCCAAACACCATTTTCACCAGTGGTCTATAACATTTGGCCCTCACTGTATATGTAATAAAGAAAAAAAACTTTAACAGAGTTTTAGTTGGGTGGTGGTATTTCACATGCTATAATGTAAATGCTTTGTGTCATTGCCATTCAGTTAGTTCCATTTGTATTTAAAATCTCTTAGTACTTCTTGGAGTCCATGGTACAATGTAAAATAAAAGAGTCCAGTCCTCAAACATCATTCACCTAGGTTCTTTTTTTGCATGACTGTCTTTGACAGATCAGTAAAGGTCAGCACACATTTGTTTACTTTTATATGTGTATTTCTTTTTTGATTCACACTGGTAAAATACAATGATATCAGGACATGCTTTATTTACATTGTGTTCTTAATTATTTGAATTTTTATGGATTTGTTAAAAACAAATATTTTATGCTAATAAAATTATTTTATTAATAAGTTCATAATTAAATGCTTGACTTCTGGTTTCCGTGTTGTCAGTATGAGAAATAGTTAATTAACCACATAGGTTTCTATATTCATTTTACCCATAATTACCAGGAGTATCAATAATTCTGGAGCTGAATGTATTCCATTAAACTCTGATAGATCAAAAATAACCACTTACTACATAGATATATGCTTGTGTGCTGATACATCACCATTCCAAAAAACTGAAATATGTTTATGTATTTGAGATGCATCAACAAGATAAAATACTCCATTTTGAAATACTGCTGTCATGAAGTAAAATGCTTGTTGTGGTCTGCTAACGTTCATACAAAATCAGACTGCATTTGTGTTTATTCCAAGGGGAAAAGCCATGTCTTTGTCTGATCTGTGGAAAAGGCTTCACACAGGCCAGCTCACTGATTGCTCATGTCCGTCAGCACACTGGAGAGAAGCCATACGTATGTGACCGCTGTGGCAAGAGGTACTTAATTAGCATATGCTTAATCATTGTGATGAATAAGAGCCTGTGTACAAGAGTGATTGTTACAAATGCTTTGTATTTTTACTTTGTTCTATACAGGTTTGTTCAGTCCAGCCAACTGGCCAATCACATTCGTCATCATGACAACGTACGACCACACAAGTGCCACACCTGCAACAAGGCATTTGTCAATGTTGGAGACTTATCAAAACATGTCATCATTCATACTGGTAATCATTCATATAATTCGTCTAATCATTTTTCATGTTTGTCAGTTTCCAAAGGTGGATGATCAAATTGTAAAAAGCACTAGATTACCAAATGTCTACAGTACATACAGACCTTCTAATCAGTGTTGTCTCTTGTTTTAGTGACACTAAATACTAACAGTTTCATATTAGGAAGTATACATTCATGGATTCTCAGTAGCCAAACAGTGGCAGTAGAATGCGTTGTACTGAATATCGTAGTGTTTTAGTATGACACTTAGTGTTCATCTATCTACCCTGCTCTCCTAAAACAAAGCCCATAAAGAAATGTTTTCCAACTTTAAGGGAGCACTTGGCTGGTTTGCACCGAGGACTGAATGTTAATCTTATCACACAACTTTGATTAATTGGAATGGCGAGAGAATGCCAGGACTTATTGTTAAAAAAATGTAAATTAAAGGATGTTCAAAAGAGGGACATAATTTATACTAATTATTATGTATTTGAATGAAATTTTGGAGTGTGTGTAAAAAACTTCTATGAATTGTAATAATCAAATACTAAAGGCACAAGGACGGCCTTGAAACCTTAAATGAGCATTCTCGTCTCAGTCTCAGGGTAAGGAGGACTCTGATTGTTGTCAAAACCGAGTCGGGTGCGTCTCTCTGAGATTAATCATTAAGTTAATCATAATCTGAGCTTTTTGCGTTATTAAGTAATTCTTGCTATTCAACAGTTGATTCAAATGACCTAAATCACTTCTTTTTATACCTGCCTCTATGTGTCTGTGTCTGTCTCTGTGTCTGTGTCTCTGTGTCTCTGTGTGTGTGAGAGAGAGTATATACACACACACACACACACACACACTAGCAGGAAGCACCCCACCCATAGACGCTACATAGTAAAGAAAAAAGTCTGTAGAGAAATAGATGTACTACAGTCTGTATGTATGTAGAATTACAAAGTGCAGTGACCTTTAAGACTGGATAAGCAGAATGTAAACTGAAAAATACAAAATGCTTTTTCAGCGTGTTCTTAATTCTTATTTACTCTTTTGTGATCTGTCTGATCGCAGGGGAGAAACCTTTTCTTTGTGACAAATGTGGACGTGGGTTTAACCGTGTGGACAATCTTCGATCCCATGTTAAGACCGTACACCAGGGCAAAGCAGGCATGAAGAAACTCGTGGTAACAGAGGAAGACAGTGGAGAAGATAAGATGCTTACTGCCTCTGCCTCTGCCTCAGAACTGGATGAGAACGAGGTCAACATTGTTACAGTCACAACGGATGATATTGTAACCTTGGCTACTGAAGCATTGGCGGCCAGCACTGTAGCACAGCTGACAGGTAGAATAATATGATGAGTGCCTGTCTGAGATCATTTGTGTAAAAATAATGATAATTGTGACAATTGCTTGTACTTGTCTGATCCAGTGGTACCTGTAGCAGCGTCTGTATCTGCGGATGAAACAGAAGCTTTGAAAGCAGAGATCACAAAGGCAGTGGAAAAAGTACAGGAAGCTGGTGAGGCAAAAATGGTTTACCTATTTGAGCCAATTCTTACAGAACAGCAGTTATTAAACTTACTTGTTATATCCCCCTGCCTTAAAAATAGTGCTTATGCTACTTATATGTTAAAACGGAGTTCCTATTGGCTCTATAGTGCTGCACTTATAGGCTCACTGGGGAAGCATGGGGCCTTTCGGTTGACAGTAGTCTTCCCCCAGGGCACTGGAATGTTATGGGCCAGTTGGAGCGCTGCAAAAACCTTGATGGCCAAGCAGAGTTCAGTCTGTGTGGAAGAGTAGTTTGAAAACAGAATACACCTAGGAATTTATCAGTATATGTTCCTTAAGCTTGTAGAGATCAACTATAACAAGAAACCCTGGGGGCTGCAAAAAGAAAAAGGTGAGGGCCTACTTATGAAGCTCTGGTGGAAAGGCGTAGAAAGTAAGTCTGTTGCCTTGATTAACCTTGAATTCCTCCACTGGTGAGCAGGGCTATGTCCACAGAGTTCCCTATGTAACCAGGGTCATTGTGTGAATCATGGTGCAGGAGAACCAGAAGAGTGAAAGAACGTCTAAAGCTTGTAGCACCTGTACCATTTACTTTCCTGCCTCCTTCAGCTTTCTGCTTATTCTCTGAATTGAGAATGTTTGCCAAAAAGCATCTGGGTCGCCGATGTTAAAACAACAATGCAATGATTAAAACTGGATATGTTATTTGGAATTTGAGCAGGCTCATTGTAAATAATAGATACTATCATATATTTTCTAACTCCATTAACATTCCAACAGAACATACATTTTGAAAGATATGTAAATATGCAAATGTAGGTCTGGGTGCTCCAATGGCAGCTTTCTTGAAAATTTTTTTTAATTGAGTGTGAAATTCTCCCACACTTTTGCGGATTTGGTTCTTGAGGCTGCCATCACAATTTAGTTAACTGTCCAGTAAGCGGTAATGTAAAAGCATTCCTAGTAAATAAACTATTATTTTAGTAGCCAACTGATTTGGTCATCAAGTTATTGTCGACTGATGCAAAGTTCACACTACAAGACTTTAGCCCTGATTTTCAGTTCACTTACTGGTCAGTGAGGTAATATAGTGTGGTGTGAAATGTTCAGAACAGGCTTGCCAATCACTCGCGTGTTTAATATCTGGACTTGTCGGCAAGTCCAGATCCTGTGGTGTGAAAAGTGTTGTGACCAGTTTATGACTGAACGCTTTGCTGAGTGAGTGAAAACCAGGGGGCAAGAGTTAAAGGCATGGAACCAGCTATAGCTTCGATTCTTCCATTCCTTCACCCATTTCATCCACTTCCAAAAAACTCATATCGCTTGTTTATTTCTGCCGTCCATATTTTTGGAAGATAAAAAATGTCCATACACAAAATCGGGACACCCATGCTTATCACTTCTCGCATGTGTGTTCATAACAAAACACAGTTGGGAGAGCAGACAGATTCGTTGGCGATTCCGTCAGGTGAAAGACCATGTAATGTGTGAGCCCCCCAGCCGCCCCCTGTCACTGATCAGCTGTACTCCTGGGTGTAGAAAGCAAGTCATCTAGTGTGAACAGTACAGCAATCTGCCGACTCTGCAAGATGTGTAGTGTGTCCAAGGCATAAGTTGATTCATGATTGCACCCCTAGCTAAGTGACCGACTAGACTAGAACTGGGGAAAATGGAAAGTGATAATCAATATAGAACTAAAGATTTTGCCACATGTACTGTATAATCAGAATATGAAGCTTTTTAAATTTTGACATGAATAGTTATCATTTTGATAATAATTTCTGTCTCCCTTACCACTAGATCCAAACACTCAGATCCTCTATGCGTGCGACTCCTGCGGTGAAAAGTTCATAGACGCTAGCTCTTTGGCGCAGCACGTACGAATCCACACGGCTCAAGCACTGGTCATGTTCCAGGCAGACTCAGATTTCTACCAGCAATACGAGGCGGCAGACGGCACCTGGCAAACCACTGAGCAGGTCATCCAGGGAGAAGAACTCCTCTTCCGGAGGGAAGGAGATGAAGGGGCTAGTGAGGACACCCAAGGCGAGATTGACCATCCTGACCAAAATGCTGAGGAAGAAGGAGAAGAGGAGGCGGAGTTGCAGACTGAAGCTGGAGAAGAGAGTGTACAGATATGTGAGAGTCAGACACAGTGAATAATCCGAAATAAACCGGGTGCAGTTACTGTAAGCTGAATGGATTTATACAATCTTTAGATTTCTACATTTTAAAAGCAGAAGCCATCAGTGTAGTTATATATACAGACTGTTTCAGCAGTGTGACATGTCAGATGCTAAGCTGCATTGTGTGCCTGTTTTTAGAAATTGCATTGGCTTGTCATTCCTCCTCCTCTCAACACACACACTGATTACTTATAACACAAGTGCATAAAGGTAATTATATACTGCTCACAAAACTTAATATGCAGCAAAAAGTGAAACAGATTATTTTGACCAAAAATAGGTTTATATCAGACTCGCATGAAAGAAAGGAGACAATTCAGAAAACACATTGAAATTACTTTTAATGTCTAAATAATGTATTTAATGAAATGTGTGAGCATGGGCTAAACATAAGCACAGAAAGGCATTTGTGAGTGTGGAACAATGAAACCTGAAAATAAATTAACTGCAGCGGATGAGAGCCCTTAAGTCTGAGAAACATTGATCATTGTTTCTCACACACACATATTTCCACTAACTCTTCTCTACCTGCATTCCCTAGCCACTAAAGATTATTTTTTAAATTTTATTTATAAATATTTAATTTCCAGTTTAATTGCCAGTCATCAGTCAGATAAATAAGGATGTAGCTCCTATCCATAAATCAAAGTCTCAAATATCATCTTTAGTCATGATTGAGATGCATGTTTTAACATCAAGAAATCACTGGCAGCATGGAGCTGGGTCAGGAGAGAGTGAAAAAAATTAAAAAACACGTTAAAAATAATTAGATTTTGATACATTTAGAAAGTAATTAAAAATTATGCTTATTTCCTTAGCTGTGCTGCACTGGGCAGGAAGTTTTATTTCGGCACATCACTAATAGCAATTCTGAAGCAAATTTTGCATAGATCTACAAACAATACACATTACAAGACATAATTTGTTTTTTGCTTATCTTAGTTGGACCTTTGTTGCCATAAATATCAGATAAAGACATAAAAAGGCACTAATTTCTACATATATCATATTGTATGGTTTCCCTGTCTAACACTTTGTGTATTGTTTCCAAGATGTACATATTTTCAAAAATACACATAATCACTCTTATTGCTTGTGGCCCATCATTATTAAAAAGCACCTTCATTCATCAGGAATAGTAGTCCTACACTTATCTTGTGAGCTATGGTAAATTAAAACAAGCTTTATCTTTTGGAATTTTTGTGAGTTTTTTTTCTATATTACTATTTCTATACCTTTAATTATATTACTTATTGTTTGACTTTCTGTTATTGAAGGGTTATTGGGCTATATGTAGGGTTATTAAAATATGTAGCATTTCTTATGCAAATGTATAAACCATACACTAAAAATGAGCAACAATTATTAGATAACTAAATCCAAACCAACAGAGAAGAGCTTCAAAGTCACATGATTTAAACTTTATTGAGCATTTATGGGACAGAGAATGGCAAGCATTCAGTAACATCAAAAGAAGCTCTTTGGAATATTGTGAAATCATATTGAGAAAAGAAGAATCATAAAATATGTAGCACAATTGTGGAGCTGGAGTGCATGCTGTCTTTACTGCAGAAAGGGAATATAACAAATTAGCCATTGAAGTCTTAAAATAGTGTTTTTAGAAGAAGTGTTTTTATTGCGCTAGTGATTTTAGACTAATATATGATGAAGTGTGATTAATTAATACTTTCATCTCTAATACTTTTAACTTTCTACTTAATTGTGGCTATGGGAAAGCTGTTGCCAAAGGGCACAAGGCAGGAATAACCCCAGACAGGGGGCCAAATGTACTTTGATTTGACTTTATAGAGAAAAGGACTTGTTTTAGGATTATTAGAGTGGCATACATACAGTTGCAGGTTTGATGCGTATATGCACGACTAAGTCATGTAACAGTTAATTTATGTACTGTAAGTAACCATCAGGATATTTATTTTGACAACGATTCCATTAAACACATCAACAGGATAATGTATTCACAATACTTGAAGTACAGTTAAAATACACCCATTGACAAAAATAATGCACCAAAAAGGAGAAACCATTACACTACTGAAAAATGCCAACTGGAAGCCCTGCCATGAGAGGCAACATGTGGCAGCAGGATGTCCTGAATATAACAAACTGTTATTATGCAATGGCTCCTCAGATTGTCACACCAGGAGTATGCCCAAAAATAGCCAGCAGTTAGTGGCACCTAAAGAACGCTATAGACAAACTCTCTATTAATGACTGAGAGATAGTGATGACCAGTGATGTGTGTATGTGTGTTTATGAAGAATAAAGTCAACACAAAGATTCACACAGTATATAGCTACTGTACAATGTAAACATCAACATGAAATAAAAGCCAAATCCTGGACAAGAAGTGTCTTCTTGCAGATCACCCATGGATGATGGACAGTGGTGCTTGGGAATTTGTGAACCTTTTTTGGTATTGTTTTAAGAAGAAAATTCTAAGGGCATCAGAAAAAAAGCTGTTGAAGCATATGGATATGGTTACAAAACCATATCTAATGTGTTTGGGTTCCACCAGTCCATAATCAGACCTACTGGTGTACGAATGGAATGAACTCATGGTCACTTTAACCCTTCTCAGGTGATGGTCATCAAACAAAGTTCACTCCAATAACAAGTCATGTAAAAGTCTAAGAGGTTGCAAAAGAACCTAGAGTAACGTCTGAGTAACTCTGTCACAATGGTTGATGTTTAATTATCATGAACCCACTACAGAACACTGAACACTAGTGATGTGCAAGGCAGGGTTGCAAGGACAAAGCCACTGCTCTTCTAGAAGAGCATTGCCACTCATCTGCAGTTTGCTAAAGATCACATCACAAAGGCAGGAGGCTATTACAAAAAACATGCTGTGGATAAATGAGACCCAGTAGAACTATTTGTATTAATTGTGAAACATTCTTTCTGAAGAAAACACACAATCCAGAATAATAACCTAATATTATCTGGGAAACATGATGGAGATCATGATGGAGTATCTTGGTTTAGGTCTGTTTTGCTGCATCTAGTCCAAGTTGGCTTTTGATCATTAGTGGAGCAAAGAAGTACAAGTAGCAAAAAGTAGCAAAAATTTGAGGATATCTGTCTATAAGCAAATTTTCAAGAGTATGTTAGTATGTTCTATCAAAGAATGGTTAAAAAACAAGAAAGTCTTGTCCTTAGTTAAACAGAAATGTTGCAGGACATGAAGTGAATGGTTCTTGCGGGGAAACCCACAACCATCCCTGAGTTTTATGCACAAGGAAGTCACACCAGATACTCAAAAAATGCATGCTTTCGCCATGCACATATATGTAATACATTTTTATTCAAGAAATAATTGAATCATCAATAAAATATTTTCATGTGATTTGTTTAATTGAGCAACAATGCAACAATTATTTTGTTTTGATTCTGAAGAAATAGCAGACTTTTAAGCACCACTGTATGTCTCTGGGATGTGGAGTTCTTTTTTTTACAGCCGGGCTCAATTAGATGTTTAACTCATTTTACAAACCCCCATTAAATGGATATTTAGGTCCCAACAATAACACATATCCAAGATAAAGAGGATATATGGTCACCCTAGATTTACCTACAGAATTTAAATCAACGATGAAAGCAACCACAAGCTGAACATTATAGCCTATATCTGTCAGACTATAGAATCAATGGAATCACTTGAATGAGCTAAAGATTTAGCCTCTGTTAACCTTATTCAAAGTTTTCTTATTTCAATTTATATATATATATATGTATGCTATTTATATTTATTGTAAGAATATAAATGTAAAATATGATATAAAGATAATTTAAACAAGTACATGCCTTGCTGAAAAGATTACTAACATTTTTAACAACACCAACCACTCTTCATTATCTGCTTCTTAATTTTATATACTCACAATCAAAGGTTAATCCCAAAGGAACTAATACAAATTTACTCGAATGTGTTGGTTATTTTTTGTTTGATTCTGTGTTTAATTTAATAATTTAATATTAATTTAATTTAATATTTTTTCTCCTAGTGAAAGATTGTGTAATGTGTGAGCCCCCCAGTATTCTATTTTTATATTTAGGGAAAAGGCACACAGGTGGCTCATCACACTATCCCATCACCGAGATGTTTAATTCATGGCAGTCCTTTCTGTCAGTGTTTGTCACCACATACAGTCAATACTGACTATGTCTAAGGTAGGGTAGGCCTGTCAAGAGATTCTGCTTGTGCTCCGAGGTAGACTGCATTTAAATAGTGACAGAAAAAAACTTAAAAATAAATCTCAGTTACTTTGATTTATTATTGTTTTGCTTCTTCACAGAAAACCAAGAATTTTCATTTAAATGATGCCAAACATGAACACAAAATACACAGTCAAAGCGTTATTTTTTCTTTCCACTGTGTGGCGCTGTGAACCAGCGAAACAGAAACGACACAATTTCACTGAGGTGCACAGGTTGGACAATGAAACTGAAACACCTGTCATTTTAGTGTGGGAGGTTTCATGGCTAAATTGGACCAGCCTGGTTGCCAATCTTCATTAATTGCACATTGCACCAGTAAGAGCAGAGTGTGAAGGTTCAATTAGCAGGGTAAGTGCACAGTTTTGCTTAAAATTTTGCAATGCACACAACATTATGGGTGACATACCAGAGTTCAAAAGAGGACAAGTTGT
>JAUZSU010184339.1:0-12395 GCA_034780255.1 Parotocinclus maculicauda
TCTTCACCCTGGGATTGAACCCGGGACCTTCTTATTGTGAGGCAGCGGTGCTACCCACCGAGCCACCGTGCTGCCCACAATTTTCATCTTATACAGGTTTGCACTGTTTAACACTCACATTATGTTATGTGATCAGACATAATTGTCACATAGTAATTTACATTTGCACATAGTTTTATTTAAAGTAATAGCATTCATTAAAACACAATATGAAAACATATAGTGTAGTACAGTAAGTCGTCCATTCATCCATTATCTTCCGCTTAGTCCACACAGGGTTGCGGGCCTGCCGGTGCCAACCTGGCAAAACTCTGGGCGCAAGGGCAGGAACAACCCTAGGTGGGGCGCCACAGTCATGCACTAAGGGTCACTTTAGAGACACCAATGAACCTAACACGCATGTCTTTGGACTGTGGGAGGAACCTGGAGTATTCGGAGTAAATCTATGCAGGGACAGGAGACTCCATGCATGACATGCAGACTCCACACAGAAATGACCCAGGCTGATGCACTTTGGGATTGAACCAAGGACCTTCTTGCTGTGAGGCAGCGGTGCTACCCACAGGGCCACCATGCTGCTAGTCTTATATTTTGTCTTTCAGAAAACTTAAAACAACAAAAAAAGAAAGACAACTGTTTTCTTTATTCCTGTCGAATAAGAATCAGAATTGCTTAAATGCAAACGATACCCAAACCTAATAACCTACACAAAAAATATATGTGACTTGTGCCACAGTAACCCTTGAGCAGGTTTGGTCAAGGTAATTCTTTCTAATCAGCATGTATGTATTTGTATTTGGGAGAAGAAAATCAATACAAACGTTGAAAAGCTGCAACAAACCAATACACCAATAATAAAGAGGTAATCTTGACCGAGTAATGAATAATAATCTTTCAATTACAGTGATAGAATCTGACTTATATTTACCCAATGTGACAGTCTAGAAAATACAAAATCCCTTACTAGGTACAGCTAAGTCGTCTTTGACAGTGCGGGACCCCAGAACTGCAGTCCCCAACCTGATTGTGCACCAGAGCACATCTCTGGGTGTCTTATAATGAAACACAAAAGCAAAGCAGGACAGAGCAGCAGGGAACTGAAAAAGTGACAGTAATTCAAAATAATTCTCTTTTTGGCTACATAAAAATAGTTCTTGGCCTGACATATTCTTGGTAGCACAAATAAAGAAAATTTCCCATTTAGGTTGGTTTTCTATAGTGCTTGCATGAACATGTTCACACATAATTTAATCATGGATGTTCAAACATACAAAAAAAAAACATATAAAAGAGCACAAGACAAACATCCATAAGACCAAATTACAGTAGCAGTTCTAGTTATGGCCACCAGGGAGTGCTGGAGGCGAAACCAGTTTCTGGGCAGGTCCAAAAGGGGAAACAATAATTGATTAGGTATTATCTCATTGTCTTATTAAATATGTTATCATATAGAAAGTGGGCATAACTGTGTATATGCTAATGACTTGACCACTCAGAGTAGGATTTGATTTCAGGATTTAATGTGCACTTGATATTATCCCATGGTGCACCAGGGTGGCTTCAGTGATGTACAGAGCAGAACCTTTAAGAATAGGCAGAAACAATATTTTTATTAATTAATTAATTTGGGCTTAATTTGTGTTGGAGATCCTGTGGAGCAAAATAGAGCTCCGGGATCTAGATTTTATTATACTTAATACTCGGACGCCCTCCACACATTAGTTATAACTGCAAATGATACAATCTTCCAAGCTAAAAAAGGTCCTGTGTGCAATGATTTTAGTGACACACAATAATAACAGTGACTAACACAGGAAGCTAAGTGAATCAGTGAAGCATGGTATCAGTCGCCTTCAAATCTAGCTGCACTGGGCATACCTAGAAGGAGATAAATCAGGGTCAGGCATGAGAGTATTTCAGCATCAATCTTTAAACACTCTCTAAAGATCTGGCACTCTGAACATTTTTTGAAGTTCTGCAAAGAAGCACTGCAATATATAAATTTATAAAACAATCACAGAGTCAGTGAAAATGGTCTGCTTTCCAAAATCCTGGGGATCCCATATGAAGATGTGAGCTCTGATGAGATTAACATAGAATGAACAAAACAAAAATGAACTCTGCAGTGCAATATCTCATTGGGAAAAAAGGCAAATGCGTTTGCGAGATCAGACATTTGAGTGCTTTCATGTGACATTGAGGTGCAACATACAATCCAAGCAGTTGTGGGTTAAGAGGGGTTATGCCCAACAGTGACAGCTTATCCATATTAGTACAATAGCTTAAACTCGGCACCACCACTGTCCCAACAGTGTCACATGGAGAAGTGTGATCTATAGATGGAAGGGCAACAGTTAGCAACTGGTTAGCTAATATTTACTATGTACACTGCTCACCCAAATTAGTAGAAATTTTACTATGGACATTTTTTGTGAGCAGTATAGAAAAAATGTTTGTGGATACCCTACTCCCAAAAGCATGGGCTAGGCATTAATTTTGAACAATAAGTCCTGACTCACAAGTCAGCACAGAAATAAGATCAATCATCCTGTCCTCCTGTAACTGCACTGGAGATTTAGCCTAATAGTGTTTTGTTGGACTGTAAAACCCTGTCTCAGTACAATGACAATAAAGTTGAATGGAATTGAATTGAAATTAATAATTTCATGCCAGTATGCTTTATTTTATGAACCTGGTAGCACTGAGTGTGGTTGCAAAAGCAGAAATCACAGATAAGAAGAGGTGTGCACAATATGTTGGCTATATAGTGGCTGTATAGTACACGGTAAAAAATCTCTGTGGAATTTACGGCAATAAACTGTAAAGTGGCAACTGTAAAATACCATAAAATCTCAAATAGTATATTACCATGAGAAATAAATGTAATTACTGTAAATTACAAAATTGTGCATAACCTTAAATTTTACTTTCATATTATGTAGAAAATACATCAAATAATTGTGTAAATATCAAAGATTGGTAAAAAAATACCATGATAAAAAAAAAACATGCTGTAATGCCAACAGCAAGTGAATTTCTATCTTTTTTTCTTGTGTGTGCACTGTTGGAAAGAATTTATATTGAATCCAATCCCAGCTCTACAATATCAGGTGACTCTTTTTATTGATGTATCTGATTAACATTTTGTGGATTAAAGGAACCATGATAAATGTGTAAAAACATAACTAAGCCACTTTTGTGAACACAATTACATGTTTGAGCTCATGCATGTCCTCCAGAAAACCCATACTTGAGTAAAAATAACCTAATCTTTATGAAACAATATGTAAGCCAAAGAGAAAGTACTGATGTTTTCAAGTATTGAGGAATAAAATGAATTCTATTGTATAGAACAGTATATTGGTAGCAAAAAGAGTGAAAAACAAGACCTTCTATGGTGGAAGTATGAAAATTATGTTAGATGTAAAAAATAACCTACCAACATTACATTCATTTACGTTATTTATTTTTACAGTGCAAATGTGATCAGAGTAAAAAAAAAGCATAATTAAGCTACAAGTTCTGGTTAGAATTTAGTCTAAGAGTTGGCTGGATAATTGTCACACAAATAGTTATCATATTTAGATTTAAATGTAATATTATAGTAATAGTATATTAGTGATTGTTAAGTTAATTCTAAAGCTTCGCTTGTAAGCTTATCTTAAAGATACAGACAGTTCTGTCTAACTGTTATCACTAAAAAAGATTATGATTAAAAAAATATACAACTTGTTTCTTCTAGGTTTCTTTAAAGGAAACAAAAATAAATAAATAATATTTAGATAATAATTAACTTTAGCTACAAAAATATAATCAAAGTAATTCAGCTGTGTTTTAAGTGCTAGAACACGATAGGGAGTGTGTTATCACGGAAAGCATTACGGCTGTGATTTGGTCGACGACATCGGTTGTTCTATTGCTTTTATACAACAGTTTTTTTTACAACTAAATAAAGAAACAAAATAAATAACATAAGCCCTGAATTTAATGTTGAAAATGATTTTAAGCTAAAAATACGTTCCACCAAAAAATAAGTCAACAATAAAAAATGTGTTGTTGCTATAGAACGGTAACAATTCCCGACCAGGCCTTAGCACTGGACCCCGAGACCAAGACGAGACCGAGTCCAAATGAGGTTGAGACCAGACTCAAGTACGACAACACAACATTTTTCAACGTTCCATCCATGTCAGCCAGGGAGCCCCACAATTTACAACAGAGAAATGTACAATAATAAAGTTCTTTATCTTTCTAAATTGTTGTAGTAATTGGTGTTACAGAGCATGTCTGACCTTGAACATGCTCACCTCTGTCTACCCTATCTGTCCTACATGCTACATAAGAGCAAACATCCATAATCCTCTTTGTGTAGACACAAATATGTGAGAGAATTACACCTTCAGCCTCTCTAAGTTTACATAAAGAAATGTCTGATAACAGACATACAGCTCGGTCCACAGCTCTCACATTTCTGCAAATTAATGTTAGCCATGAAACCTTTGGGGACACCTCAAACAAACCATAAGGAATTAATGAAACAAAGCAAAACTAAGCCCATCATTCCCATGAGCATCAGCCTGCTTCTTTGTAACCTATAGCTCAAAGAATGATGGCCCCTTTGCATCCTCTAAACATTCTCATTTAAGATAAGGTCTTTTCTCTTCCTGCTCAACAAAGACGTGATACGTGGATCATTTATCAATCAATTGCCAGCCAAGACTTTTTCAAGGGCAAAATGGCTTTTGTTGCATTTGCAGGCCTCAAAGGGACAATTTGCATAGCAATGACCCCCCAAACGCGAGAGTGTTTATCGCGGGCATTACGGTGAGCCTGTTGAGATTTCATGCAGACGGTTGTGTGGCACCGCTGGATTGTTTTACATTTGCTGATGGATTGATCTGTCATCGCGGTAAAACTGTAATCATATAGGTTCTGTTTCTGAGTTGTTTTAATGCTAATCTGCATTCAAAGTGAAAGCGATTTAGTGCCAAGAGAATTGCAGTCTTGAAAGGCATAAAAAAAAGTCGTTCTGCTTTCTTGACATCTTTCAAGTTTTCTAAAAGGTAGAAAAAGAAATATGACTGTATTGCACAGTTCAGTATTGTACTAAATGTGTTTCATGTTGTGCACGAATTAATATTATTTATTAAAAAAAACATTTGCAAAGTATCTAAACTACTACGTGAAAAGGGTAATGACATCTGTTTCAGTCAAATGCAGATGTTTGTTTGTTAATGATTCAAAAATAAGTTTGATTCAGTTTTTTTATGTAAAACAATTCCTTGATTTCCATATCTCAAATTGTTTATTTGCTTGATGTTTTTATGTCTTTACTCCAGATAGTCGGTAGGTAGTAGGTTAATTGGTCACTCTGAAGTGGCGCACTCTGAATAACCTTTGGTGCTGATGCCATGTTAAAATAAATACATGGATACATTTTAAAAAATTACCAAATGAATAAATATGATTAGAATAATTAGAAAAATATTTTAAATGAAAATTATTGCATTAGGTTAATTGGTTACTCTAAATTGGCCCAGTATAAACGGCCATAAAATTAAATGAATAAATAGTATTATTATTTTTGTTGTTATTATTATTATTATATAATATATATTATACAATAATTATTATTTATAATAATATTTATAATAATAATAATAATAATAATAATAATAATAATAATGATAATAATAATAATAATGGAAACAAATTGAGAAAATATACAAAATAACAATAATAATAATTCTAATAATAATAGTATTTAAAAAATTAAATGTAAAATATTTTCATTTTTTTATATTTAAAAATAAGATTTTAAAGAACTAGATACATTTTAAAAAATAGTATAATTAAAATAATATTTAAAAGATTTAAAAATATTGAGAAAACAGTTTTAAGATGACAATTAGCAAAAGTACTTAAAAAACATGAAGCATAATGTTTCTATCAGTATAAGATTATGGATTTATATTGCATATATAAAGTGTCTGTATCTGCAGTATAAATAAATTCAGTACATCAGCATTACAGACAGACATTTAGACAGGTGCCTCACTTTTCAATCAATGGCACATGGCATGCCATTTTGTTCCTGTTCACATTTTGATCACAGAGATATTGATATCTTTCATCTGCCCCCACTATTTCAAGTCAGATCTGTCACTCTAAGCCTCTCCAAAAAAATTAAGTGAAATATTCAACTAGGTCCTAAAGGGAATAGGGAAGATGTGCCATTCTGCCATCCATATTCATGTGCTACCCTGTAGTGAGAGAATAGAGCCAGAATAGTTATTTCACTGATGGGATGGGATGAGAAGCTGGCATATGTGAGCAGTACCATTGCATTTGCTAACTATCTTAACAGTTAGCACAGATTATACCATTATAAAAGCTCCTAAACTGTTTTTTCGTGTCATTACGTTCTGTTTGCTGCCATTTTCTGGTCCAAAATAGACTCTGGAGTGTGGACTTAATGCTCTAAATTCCCTTTCATTGCTATTACAAAAGTCTGGGGAAAAACATTCGGTCTATCCTATGTTTCTGTTTGCTCTAGATAGAGTAACAGCACGGTCTAAACAGAGAAATAAAAATGAAAGCACCCCAGGGGATATAAAAAACATATACAAGATGGATTTCAGTGGTGAATTTCTATTGTCACATTTCAATCTATAAAAATGGGCGCCATTTTAAAATAGGTCTGTATGCTGCCTGGGTATGTTATTCAAGCCACATCCATTGCTACAAAGATTAGAGCCTACTAGAAGTGTGGAGGCTGTTATAGCAGCAAATGTTAATATACAAAAAGATGAAACACCTGCTGGGCATTGCTGCCAGTTGCACGTCCTCCAGTGCCTATAGGTTAGCTGCTGGAACCAGCCATCAGCCAGGAACCACCATCAAGGGTTAGCTCAATATTTATGCCCATGGTTTTAGAGCGATTGAACAAATACATATGGAAGAGATAGTTTTCTGTCCACATACTTTTGACTTTGTATTTTCAAGGAACACCTGAAATATGGGACACTATATAAATAGGGAGAGTATTCCAGTAGATCTTGCATTCATTCTAGTCAAGTAATTTCAAGCTCAGTGTATTGAGTTGAATAGCTGAATGCCGAATGCTTTGTACTGTCACATCTATTCCAGTTACGACAAGCTGATTTCAAATTTCCATATCGCATTCAGCTTTTACTATTCAGTATCTGAAAAGATGACCCATGCCACACAAAGGAGCAACGGATGAAAAGCTGATCAAACATTTTATTTTATTCCATCTGCTTTTGCTGATTGACTTTTCAACTTGACACCTACGCCTCAGGAAGAAACATAATTAGTTTTTCAATAAGCTTGTGCAAGTGGAAATAAAGATTTGCGTCTTTCGTCCGAGGCCTTGCAGAAAACCAAATAGTCAGTCTCCACTCAGTCTGCATATTCCAATGAGAGAAATATCTGCTCAAATCTGGCCTGTATAACACCTGTATCTGAACACACTATATAGACAAAAGTTTGTGGACAGCCCTTCTTATTACTGAGCTCTGCTATTTCAGGAGCACTCACTTGTAACACATAATATAAAACATGCATATTGGGATTCTCCAATATTAAACAGTGGCAGTAAAATGGGTTAATACAACAGTGACTCTCAATAAAACATATTTAGAGGTTTTGTTTTTCCTGCTGTGCATAGAAAATTGGTTTTCCACCTTTGATTGACAACTTGTCTGGCTTTACCTTGCATCAGACAACTTAAAAATGCACTGGAAAGCAAAATCCAGCATCAGAAGCCATCATGTACAATCATGTGCCCTTTAAGAAGAATAAAAGCCATTGTACCAGCACGGGTGAGGACTCCATACCAATAGCCACAATTTAGATGTAATTTCTTTGCACTTTTGACAAAAAACTTTTGTCTATATAGTATATATTGCTCTTTGAACCATCAACTGACAACTGGCATCTAGTCAGCTGATCTGCTCCCCCAGAAGTCACCAAACAATCTACCTGAAGCTGTTGCTCACACTAATGTGTGCTGAGTGGTGAGACAGAATTCACAGAAACATAACAGTGAAAACACAGAGGTGAAAGAGGGTTGAGATTTTGATGGCTTTCAGTGGAGTCATTGCCACTCTTTCCAGGAGCGGTGGGTCTGTAACATGGATGGATTTACAGACTCCCAATTTATCAAAAAGCTTTCAAATGTCAAAGGCAACATTCACCTATCTATGTGAAGGACTTTCTTCAAGATTTTTGAAGCAGTAGACTAATTTGTAGCAGCCCATATAACTAAAAAGAGAGTAGGGGTTGAAGTGTTCCTGCTGGCAATGGGAGTGAGTTACAGCATGCTGGCTAACCTAGCTGCCATCATGGCACACCGAATACAGGGAGATGTTTGAAGTGTTGAAGTGCTTTGAGCAGGTGATGAATAAGCAGGTGCAATACACTGGAAGCTTTGCCAAAAAAAACTTGTATTTTCAGTCCCTATTAGAATGTTATAATGCTAGAATTAGGGACTGTAGTAGCCTAGTGGTTAAGGTACTGGACTGTGGACCTCATGATCCAGGGTTTAAATCCCACCTCTGCCAAGCCGCCACAGTTCGGTCCTTAAGCAAGGCCCTTAACCCACGATTGCTTGAATTGTAAGACTGTATAAATTGTAAGTCGCTCTGGATAAGGGCGTCTGCTAAATGCTGTAAATGTACCAAAGGTAGCTTGTAAATGTAGTCCCTAATGAGTGATGCTATATCCAAATCTGTCCAGAATGTTACAGTTCATTTTACCAAATGTGTGTGGCCATCTTTGCTTTGTTGCAACGTCTTTCTTTGGCCAATCTATTGTTTAACTTGTACGTCTTCAAGACAAATACGTACCCAACTAATAATTGTTTTATTTCATTCTAACCCACTGGTTTAACCTGTTGTATGTTTTATTTTTATTCTCATTACTATTTAAATTTTTAGTTTTTGTTCAAAACAATGTACCACACCAGCATACCCCATTTGCTTGTCCTCAGTTTGTGACTGTCTATATGTTTTAAAATACATTTATGTTCTTATGCTCAACTACAAGTATGCCCAACATAACATCCATCTTATAAATGCCTGATCAATTTGAAAAGAACACAAGTTCTTAAAAAATCAAATTAATTATAATATCTCCACAAGTACAAGGCAGGTGTTAAGAGTTTAAAAGCAGACGTCCATCCTTCATTTGAAAGCTCACTCTCTTACCAGCCGTGTGCTCGCTTGCTTGTTAGCTCATGTTTGGACTAGAGACTTTCCTACTCTGATGTGTTTAGAGACTATTTGTGCAGGTACTCATGTTTGTGTGTATGACATTCCACTACTTAATTGTAACAAGATGTAAATGGGGTTTGTAAGTGAATGTGCCTGTCCTATTGTAAGTAGTAGTCCTTTCTTTGTTCCTTTAACCTATAACTATTTAAACTGGTTCACGTTAACTCGTTGAGTCTCTGTTTACAATTATATTTACATTCACGCCATTTAGCAGACTTACAACAGATACAGTTTTACAATTCAAGCAATGGTGGGTTAAAGGCCTTGCTTAAGGACACAACAGTGGCAGCTTGGCAGAGGTGGGATTTGAACCCAGGACCATCAGGTCCAGCATCCCGTACCTCAACTGCTAGGCTACCACAGTCCCCTCTCCCAGTTTTATCTGGCTGTCAATGCATTTTTAGCTTCCAGTGAACAAAAGAATCAGGTCCATTATATCATCCATTTCAGTTCAATGACTTTTCCCTATACAGTCATAACAGTATATTAGTATTGTTTTAATATTGTTTTCCATAAATCCCAACATATTTAGCATGTGTAAAACAGCTCAGGCTGCAGAGATGATGGCATTAGGGATTGCTGTGTGAATGGTTTGTAAAAAAATACCCTTCGTATTTATAAGAGTAGCATAAAAGGATGACGTGACTACAATAATGTCTGGTCAGGATCCTGTTTCACAGAAGGGAGCGGACATTAAACACTCAAGATATGCTTATCATCCAGTGATCCATGGCACTTTATTCTACGTATACAGCAGCTTATATTAACAGAAAAGTGCTTAACGTGTCATTTTTATCTTTTCAGCATTACATTCACACATTCACAATAGCCAATATATTTCCCTAAGTGACAGTATGGCAGTTAATTAACTTGCTACTACTTGCTGGCAAAATTAATTGGTGGCCAAATTAGGCTGTTGTTACATTTAAAGTTTTCACTAGTGTTTCAATTAAATGATGACTGAATTTCTGTACAAGGTGGCACAGGAGCACTTCTTTTATTTGAGCTACAAGAAGCTCATTAGCAAGAGCAATAAGAAATGCTGTCAAAAACTAATTATTGTCCATGCACCCGTGCCATGAGCTTTGTCCTTCTTAGCTCTGCAGAACCTGACATATAACTTTGCTGATTTTAACACTACATTGGAGACTGTAGGAGACACTAAGCAACTTGTCATTCAGCGAAGAAAATACTGCTTACAAAATTTAGGACATATTTAATAATGAAAAATCCCATAATGAAATATCCCTTAATTTCTGTGAGCAGTGTATGATGTGAAACACCAAAAAATTTAAAAACAAAAACTAAAGTGGAGACCAGAATGAAATGAATTTGTGAATACAGTGTATAAATAAATCCAGAATAGAACAGAGCAGACTGATAATTATTTATATTATTATTATTATTTTTATTATTATTATTATTATTATTATTTATATTAAAGACAAATCCAAAACACAACCATATGACCATTTGCTCCGAAAGACCTACAAATTAATGTATTTCCTTCACACTGTGGCTATTGGCATGCCCAAATGCAACCGCTCCTTTTCGCCAATAATAAACATCCGTTTTGCCACAAACAAAACATTCACTGCACTGTACCACCTCTTCTCAGGAGCCTCCAGTATTCTGCAGTGGTATATATGCACAAAACAGCTAGCTAGCGTAATAAGATACAGTGATGCACATGCATGGTGCAAATGTTTGATTGGGTTTTTTTTTCTTTGGAGGAAGGGGCAGCTTGGGTCCACAAAATTACATACTTACATACATATTACAGACTATGAGGTATTAAGCATTATTTTCACAGAATTCTTCATGTTCTACTTTAAGTGCTGGACACCACTCAAGTGGAAGGATTTACAGAATAATAACCAGAATTTTTCCATTTTCCCTGCTATCTATCCACTTGTAGAGGCTGGTATAAAGCACTTATATGAGACTGAGTCAGAAGTGATGGCTGCTCTGAAGTGTTGTGATTATTACAAAGCCACTGAAATCATCAGTATGTTTACACACAGCAGTCAGAGCAATGAGCCCGAATATTACAACTCTGTGGATTTGTCACTCTTCTGTGTTGTACCAGAGGCAGATCAGTGCCTGCAATCTATCACTAACTCATTTCGCCTGCCATTCCTTTAACATTCGGCTGCGATGTTAGATAGCGACAGCAGGTACCGAGATGATGGATGGGGTAAAAACTCGAGCAGCCTTTGTTTTGCTAATCAATCATGCATCTGCATGCTTTAAGTAATGCTTACACATGTCTAGACATTTATCTGTTTTTGCTGATTCAAAAAATTCCTTTAAAGAGAATCACAATGAATGAGATTTACATTAGAATGATATATAAACTGAAAGGGAACTCTTAACCGGTGTAAAAGGCAAATCCTTGAATTTGGGTAGCAAAGGTTAAATAGGGGAACTAGTTCGTCATCATTTCACAAGGACGCAGTACTTTAAATCAAAGACAACTGGGTAAGATACATTACGTGAAGGAATTAAAGAACCAGAAATGCTCATCGAGCATCTCGGCAACATCTGTTTATCAGCATTCATACACCATATGGTCTGCCAATCATACATTTCTAAATGAATTCAATAGGTGGTACAGAGCGTTCCAATTTTTCAACCACAGCACCAAAGGGATTTTCTTTCACATGTTTAAATCACTCTGTCATTTTCTGCCAGATTCACTAATTACCCTTAGGAAATACAGAAATCCATTGATCCAGCTGAAGGCACTGTGCATCAGTGTCCTCACTTACAGCATACATAGAAAGAGCTCATTAATTACATAAAAAAGGTTTGCCAGATAACTGTTACGATCAAACTGCAGTATGCTGAGCTGTCATAAGGCAAAGTAAAGGTTTATGGCTAGTGTTATTGAGTGCGTTATGGAATTCATTCACATATGTACCCATAGTCCGATAAGTATTATAAAGGTTATTAAGCTATTCAACCCATATTTTGCATTGACAAATCCATTAGCTATTGTGGTAGTGTTCCCTCGTTTATGGCGGGGGTTACGTTCCAGGACCACCCGCGATAAACGAAAATCCGCAAAGTAGGGACGCTATATTTATTTAAGTATTT
>JAUZSU010184350.1:0-24101 GCA_034780255.1 Parotocinclus maculicauda
ACGTATAATAAGAATGGGGAAATAATATAGAACAACTGAAAAGGGATGAAGAGCGGAGCGTAAGGCTCCTAACACAATAAAACGGAAAGGATAAAGGGGCGCGCCGAGGTTGCTTCCCGAGTGGGAAGTGAGCTCGAACGCACACGTAGCGCGCGGAGGGGGTGATTGGGGGGCGGCGAAGAAATCGCTGAAGTGGCCGAAGCGCAAAAAGGCAAGCATATAAGCTCGGGGCGCGCCCATACCAGTCCTTCGGTACTAAAAGCCCCCGGAACTTTACCACTATATCTCGGGAATGCGGAAGGGCGCAAAGGCGCCGGTGGTCAGACGCGCGAACCGAACAGCGATGGAATCCCGATGGAATAACGATGACCTGGCCCCGAACAGCGCTAAAACCACGGCTTTATAGGACGTGAAGCAGCTGTTTGGGATCAGGACATAATTAGTATAATAGTGGATATAAGGCCGCCTCACCGATGGCTCTGTAATGGCAACCAGAGAGGACGGCCAAACGCTCCAGGGGAAGGTAGGAACCCTAACAGATAGAAGACGGACCTGATGTAAAAAGATTCGATTTGGTTCGACTTCAATGTCGTTGTGCAGAGTTTAAAGTCAAATGTAATGCTGTTAGCGTCAGAAGTGCAATACATTATATGTACAGATAAACACAGAATTGTTCACAGATACATACTACAGTACGATGCAAGACCTGTGAAAAATTATTTACAGTTTCTGAAATATTTAAGAGGTTTCATTTTTTGATCATGAATGGGAGACAACACAAGTGTGTTTTGCCTCACAACACAGCAAAGAGAAGGTTTAGAGAGACAAATATTTATCCTAGGATTATGGCTGGAGATTTGAAGAAAACAGTACTCGGTCACCAAATGTAGTGTATGACAGCAAACTACACTTCTCACAATTAGGGGATATTTCATTCAGATATATATATATATATACATTTTTTTTTATTTATTTATTTATTTTTTTTATTTATTTATTTTTTATTGTGTGTGCAGTATAATTGGAAAAATGTGCCAGCAAGGCGACTGGAGTTTCTTAGAAATTACAGCAAAGTTGACTGGAATCAGGTTCGGTGGCCAAAATACAGCTCTGACGATGTTCACACACTGTTAATCATGGTGTACTGTGCAAAATGATTAGGCCAACATAAGATGAAATATATCATTGGTATACCATTGGCCATATATAATTATTTCTTAGTCTCTGGATTAGAATACAAGCAGAAAATACATTTGTATGCAGTATTAAAACACTGATAAAAGGAGGAAAGAGCTTCTATAGGTTACAGTGGTGTGTATTTAGTGTAACCTCTTCTTACACTTCAGCAATAGAAGCATCTGGCAGCTTCATCGAGATGTTAAGTTGGCCCTTCCACTGTCTGAAAAAGGCAAATCAGGAATGGTCTTTTTGGAAGGGGAACAAGGTGAGAAACCTAAGATATGCTAAAGTTCACAAAAATTTGAATGAAAATCAGTGGAAAAGAGGACTATGGAGTGACGAATCCAAATTTGAAATTATATTTATGTTATGTTATATGTTATGTTATATGTTATGTTATGTTATGTTATAAATGGTCATTATACTATTGCTAAAACAACAAATCTAATTGTGGCCAAAAACTGTAGTCTGTTCATCCATTTTTATAGCTTCCTAATCCAGTACAGCCCCATGATCTAGTTGGCAGCACAGTGCATAAGGTGGGAAAAAACCCTGGATAAAGCACCAGTCCCTCACACTCCAAATGCACACACAGACAATAACTCATACTGGGACATTTTAGAGATGCTAGTGGGTGATAGTCTAACAAGCACCTTTTGAAATGGACACTGATATAAGGAGAACATGCAAATTGCAATAAAAGTCTGTGTGATCAGTTAACATTTTACAGTCCTGTTTATTTAGCAAAAATCATCACTCTGGTTCATGTACCTTTGAAAGACAGCATACATTCTTATTATATACATAGATAAAATACAGGGAAAATACACACACGGATCGTTATCTCTTTCACATTCTTATATGAACTGTTCCGTTCATAAACCTTTTGAACAAATAGAGGCAAATATTCTGTAATTCTGAACAGTTTATATATATATATATATATTTATTTATATATATTAATGTGTACTGTATCACTAATGAGGTGCTCTTGTTTCAACACACACACACACACACACACACATAAACACACAATAATCAGATTAATAAAATGGTAGGATGTAGTAAACACACTGTGCCTGAAATTCATGTACAGGGTGAGTTTCGTGTAATTCGAGAAACATCTGTGCTTTCTCCATCAGCCGGTCCCACGAGACCCGTCAGACTGAACCCAGCTGAGGCATTAACAGCAAATGGTAAAAAACGAACTAATGAATGAAAGAATGAATAAAAAAGCTAAACCATATTTATAGATTTATAGGTATTGTGAATTACCGAATAAAACTGAATAATCACTGGATTTTTCAAAATGCAATCAGTCTCAAAAACACAATTTGTTGGCATTTTTTAAATGCTGGGATTCCTTCAAATTCAATTGGAGGAATTTTGGAAGTTTCTTTCTATTTTAAACACCAAATTTCCACGTAGCTGCTACATAATATAAAGCTACAAGTAATGAAATATAAATATTATAGGGACACCCATTGATGCTTAACCTGATATTGGACTTTTAGTACTTTGTGTACCTTCTGAAATCATTTATTTCTAAAAGACTGGCATAAAAAGGATGCATGGGTTATCAGGAAGGCTGTCTGTGGTGCATAAATCAGAAATATATAATTTACTCTTTAAGATTTATGTGCTATAAATAATAATACAACGCTATAACTGTAAGCACAGTAGAGGAAGTTGTTACACAGGCTTGATGGAAAGAAGCTGATAAAGATGAGATAAAACAGTACTGAAATTGAATCTCATGCAGGTTGTGAGAATAACAGAGACAAACAAACAGACAGACAGACAGACAGACAGAGAGACAGACAGAGAGATAGTAATAGTGGGCACTTGAATATTTGGCATATTCAGGCATGTTAGGCTCCAGACTGAACGCTGACACTAACAATGTTAATATTGCACTCGCCATGGTTGAAGCGTAAGGCCTTCAGAGAGGGCAGGTCACGTAAGGCTGCGTCCCATTTCACAGAGTCTCTGAGTCAGATTAGTGCTGAAATCTTCAATAAAGAAGTTCATCAGGTACAAATCCGCTGCAACACACCCACACAGACACACAGACACACACAAGCTTCTCATCCAGGCTCCAGCCTGATTATTCCATTATTCTCCTAATCTATGCATGTGTCGGCATCTCCCTTCGCAGAATCATTAACATCATTAACAGGGAGCTTGATAAGGGCAATTAAGATCAATCCCATCTTTAGATACACAGCAAAATCCACTGATTAAAGTCCTGCTTCAAAAACACAGCACTCAAATGAATTAAGACCCGTTGCATAGGCACTCGCACTATTCAAATATTTTACACAAGTTTAATGTTTCTCTTGTATTTTGGACTAAGAGATTAGTGTCAGATTATTAAACCTACTTTTAGGCTTAAGCAAAAAAATTGACATTGGTGTGAGATTGTGCGGCTTTAAGCATAGTGCTGTTTTAACACTTAGCAGCTACAATGTAGTTCCAAAGTTGAATGGAACTGATACTTGGATTGAGCCTAGCTGGACTACATTGGAATATTTGTGATAGTCTTTCTAGCACAGGACTAATTAGGACACAGGTCTAGTGGCTTAATGGTAAGAGCTAGCGGCTGGAAATTGCAGTTCCTGAGCAAATCACTTGTGGGCCTTGTCATGTGAATGTTAAATGATGAATTTATGGAAACCTGCCCAGAGTGTACCTCTGCCTGTACTGCATTATGGTTTACGCCCCGGGCCTTCTGCCACAACCCTGCCCAGGGATGAAACCCCTCAGGGTGCTGAGCTTCTGCTAATTAGGACTAACTAAAGTGGACTAGAAAACGTGTGAATCCTAAAACTGGCTCATGCAGTACAGAGTTCGTTAATAAACTTAACATATGGGTTTCCAGGTGTTCAATTATACTGTAGTAATTTGTACCTGACCACACATTTTATAGCATTAACACTCGCGAGGTTAAAATGCTTGCTGTAAGGGACACATACTATAGTGTTGTATTACCACTTTTAGGACCTACAGCGTGGATACAGTTTGAAATGGAATTAGAACCTAATTTATCACTACCAGTGAATGTCTATTTTAGTCCAGAATCAGTACTAATCTTGGTCCCACATTTACTTTTTGTTAGTGTTGTCTTAAAACCAGGGCTTGTAGGAGTCGAGTTCTGGAAAAAAAGTTTGAGACTTAAGAGTCGAGACGGAGCGCTTAAGATTATTTGCATCATATAATGCTCATATAAAGGAGGGGATATTTCAAAATGGATAGCGATTTAAAAAAGAAGCATTTGATTTTATTTACTTAAACAAGATCATCTGAAAAGCAAATTAAAAGTGAAAAAAAGTTGTTTGATTATGCAAATAAGATATAAACTCAATTATGGTGATTGAGTAACCAGTGATATATTCATCAGTGCATACATTGACTGTTCGGTAGGGTGTATGGTCACCCAAGAGTGCCAAAGCACACAGACAGGATCAGATTATCCAGCAGTTCTTCTGGGATCCTCTTCATATTTATTTTGAAATATCCTCTCATTTTTGGGAGCAGTGTATTGGAATTGGAAGAACGGGTACGGCTGAGAGCCTGCAGCCTGCAGCCAGAGCGCCTCGTTGCTAAAAACACGCTGCGTACAAAAACAAGAGTGACAGATCGAGGCTCGGCAGCTCCTCCATCACCAGAGAGAAACTCCCGTCACTATGCGGCAATGCGTCCTGAAACTAGTTTCCATGGCGACCACACTGGGATACGCCATATTGATGTTCCAACGAGTCGATAATATCCCAGCATGCCCTGTGTGTCTGTGTGTGTGTAAGAGAGAGGCTGTGATATAGGAAAACATGACATGATGGCAGCTGCTGGTATGAAGTGACACGTCGAATCAATCACACAGGAGCAGCAAGTCACTCGATGCTTTTACATTCACCTTCATATTCATTTTGAAATACTCCCAATTTTTGTGAGTAGTGTATTTAACTCTGGACAAGCGGGTCACGTGAAACATTGCTCATCTGCGCGTGCGTATCAGTTAGTAGCATGAACTGTTCAGACCAATGTCAGATGTAGCCACATGGGGAAAAAACATTTGGATCCACTGAGAAAACCAGATCAGAATCCCAATCATTTTACTCACCATGTACAAGGAGTACAAAGAATTTCACTTAGGTGCAGGTCAGTCACATTTCCCTGCTGTGTGAACAGTAGGTTCTCATAGTCGGCATGTTGAATGTGTGAGAAAGTTTTTAGGAGTAAAGCCACTCTAAAAAAGAAAATCACTACAGGCAGTTGACTAGGTTGGTGCACCTCCTAATCAACAAGCCTTATAAGTCATGCTTAGCAGTGGTCCCAGGAGGGACAAAACCACCACCCACCGACAGGGTGTAGGTGCCCGAGGCACATCGATGCCCAAGAGCAGGAAATCGTATCCCTTTTGGTCTCGTTGGAAGAAAGCGGTACAATGAACTGAGTAATCTCAGTAAGAAGTCCTGGTGTGCTTTGGGTACGGGTCACTAGATCACCTGCTGTATTAAATGTTAAGATTTTAGAGCAATTTAGCATAAGGGGCCTACAATGGCCTACCTTGTGATACCTAGCCCAGAACTTTGAATGCTTAGAACCTCGTCATGTTTAGAAGACGTTTCGAAGACCTGACGGACGTTTGACAGGCACCTCACCGTAAATCAGTCTGTCGGGGCAATGCTGCACCAAACCCCAGGGACGCATCATCATTCATATCATCATTCAATATTGTCCAGCTGCCGGGACTGCCGGTCCTGAGCCGTATCGAGGCGCTATAACGACACTGTGCCGCAATTAAAAATATCCACCTCGCAGAGTGTGAGCGTGCAGCGTGTCCCCTCCCACAAGAGAACATCGAACACACAAAGGAGCAAATACGCACACAGCTTCACCCCAGGCGGTGACCAGGCGGAACCCGCCGCACAGATTTCCACAACACACCCGCCACCGTGGGGCATCTTTTACCACAGACGAGCAAATAGCTGGATTTGTACCTGGTCTAATTGGAGTCAGCTTGTTATTTTGTCACCTGGGGTGCCACTTGTGGCCCAGGAGGTCAGTGGCACACACTTGGCAGCGCGTCCCGTCTGCTACCAAACGGAAGACCCGCAGCGGTTACAGACGACTTTAAAGCCGGATAGAGGAGGTTCTTACCTGGACCTGGACTTTGAGTATATAAATACTTTTCGCAAACACAACATTTTTACTTTTACTTTAACACAAAATACTAGAAAATCCAGCTCCCGGAAGAACTGCGAATGTGTGTTGCATCGGTGCAGTCAGTTCTGGCCTGGCGCAGGTAAGGTGCAGGTCTAAGTCCTGGTAGGTTCTGGTTGGGCGTAGGCCCGAGACCCGGTCGATTCTGACCAAGACATAAGAGCTAAGAAGCAGCTTCCTTTGTGTGGCCAAACATAAGTTTGTGAGCAAGAGAAGACCTTGCTCTTCGTTTTGACGTAAAACGGTGTAGATCCAGTAACAATTACCTGTGTATGACTGTGTAAACACAGTGTTGAAAAAGCAGATTTATTCAGCCTGACTCAGTTTTTTATAATGGATCCCAATGGGAGAAAATCTGACTTCCTGGACTCAGATTGTCATAACTCAGAAGATATTTAGATAGATTAAATATTTGTAGTTTGATAGCAAAGTCTTATGTCTACAATTTGAAATTTAAATTTCGAGTTTCTAGGTGAAAGTATAGAGATTTTACAGGAAGGAGTTTGTGACAAAGCTTGTAACTGCATTTTGTAGTGTGCTTTGATCTTTCTTTGATCTTTCCGCTAGAGTGGGGTCATATAAAATGAATGGGGTAATTTTTGAAAAGTGATAAAAAATAAACGGCGTGTGCGATCACTCTGTAATTTAACATAACCGGTGACATTACACTTTTTTATTATGACTTTTTGTCTGCAAAGGTACATCGTTTGCATATTACATATTTAGACAGCACTAAAATAAAAGAAGGGATCCGAATAAAAAGTTAAGAGGGGTAAAGAGTCCATATTTAATGATATGCAGTAACTACGTTTTCATTTCATATTCATCAAATTCAGGTCCAGGAAGAGGCAGAGAATCACTGGCATCACAAAAATCCTAGACCAGTTCATTAAGGGACAAGTGCACACACTCACATTTAAATACTTTAGATACGCCAAGTGACCTAATGCATGTCTTTGGGAACCTATAGACACGAAGAGAACAAACCAGACCACAAATCGAACAGGGATCTCCTATGGGTCATTAGAAAAATTCCATCATTTTGTCCCGACCCCCCGAACGCTCAGCTTCTCTGGGGATGAATGGAGCTTTGGGCGGGCCTCGGATGGCCTGGACGCTGAGCTTCTGAATGATGATTGGAGGATCAGAAGAAAGGCTGAATTCCGTTTTGATTGACAGCTATTTTGATAGTTACTCCGTCACTAGGAGCTCAGCCCCATCACGGATTTTCCAAGTGAAGTTAAAAGACAAACTGGAACCAATTACTTTGTATTTGTTTGGTGAAATTATTTGACCATTTCCTTTGTTCATTTCTTACACTGCAGATAAAACACTCATAATATTTCCTTGTTTCAGTTTAACATAATTTCAATATTTCCGTGTAGAAGGATCCTCCTGTTTAAAAAGGCTAAATTCTTAACACCCGTCTAATCAGACACTGGTCAGGTCCCAGGAAAAAACGGCTCCTTGGTGCGATAGGGTCATCAAAGGACCCAAACTTCTGCTCCATCACCAGAACTGCTAGATGATATGAGAACTTTTTATGACGGCATTCATACTGAACTAGGTCATGCCCAGAGGCTGGCATTCTTTATATTCTCTATGCTATTTATTAGATTTACTAATTTATAATACAATCTGATTTATTCATTAAACTTTCCACTCTATTTTACTGATGATAATAATGTTTCTTATATTCTCACTATATTATATTCTCACTATTTATTATATTCTTTACTTTATTTATTGTACTTCCCATTTGATAAATGCTATATTAAGTCCATTTTATTTATATTATCATGCATTTTTAATAATTATTTTATTTATTATATACATACCATTATACTATATTTATTTATAATATTCTCTGCTATTTATTTTATTTATATGTTATATTATATTTATATTTGCCATTTTATTATATGGTCCATGTTATTTATTATCCCTTTAACATTAAAAGAAAAATACATTTATATGTAGTACTGTACCACTTTTACTTAAAAATTATGTTTAGTTTTTATTTTATTTATATTTGCCATTTCATTATATTGTTGTTTATCATATACTTTATTTTATTCATTGTATTTATTGTAATTTTTAAAAAAATGTTTATATATGTATTTATATATGTACCATATCGCTTATGTTAAAATATTTTTCATTTTATGTATTATAATTGACTTTTTCTTATATTGCCCATTTTATTTATTACTATTATTATATTGCCAAATAAATAAATAAAAACTTATTTGATTGTTAGATTCTTTTGATTCAGAAATGTCCTAAAATCCATCAAGAACAAGATTTCCTCTAGTAAATGAAAGACGTTGGATGATCGTTCGTTTTTCTGAATCTGGTTCAAGCATTAAAATCAGTCGTTTAAAGACGATCATTAAAGGATTTCCAGCATTAAGGAATCACTGAGCACTTGTGGCAGAAATGTGGCAGTAAAAACACCTCATTCCTTGTGTAACCTTACTTGTTGGACATTAAACACACAGAGCTCCTGCTGTTACATAAAGGCACTGAATCACTCACGCTGCGTAGTCAAATATCACCGTTTCCTACAGAGAAGCTCGAGTACGAAGCAATCAAAGCTGACTGCATTCGCATATGAAACAATTCTGCAGAATACAAATTAATCTCGTGGTGCAGAAAGTACAACGTGATGATTTAACCCTTTCCATTCACGGTGGCTTTTAAATACTATTTAGTATGAAACTGTATGAAATATTAGGACTGCTCACACACCGATTTAACAGGATTGATCAGAGACCGTTCACTTTTTGTGAACAAATGAATGTGAAACCTATGGATTTATAATGTGGAAATGTCCCAATACTTTTGTCCTGCAGTCTATAACTTATAAATATGGATAGATCCTTATAAAAGCTTTAGTAGAAGGGGGGTACACTGTTAGTTTTACATTTTCCCCTAATCTTAAGTTTGCTTTAGAAATTATTTGCTTTAGAAAATAGTGTTAATACGATCCATAGACAATTATGATTTTTACGTTGTTATTTAAAATTTAGAGTCTGTCATGCATCGATTTCTAGGGTGACCAACTCTGAAATGGTAAAAAGAGGACTCTTTAGCACATTGTACTGCGCTTAAAGGCTATTTGAACTCTTTCACATTTCAAAGACACGTTAAGTGCCAGCTTCACACGTCAGGCACTCAGCTTCATATGGATTGCGACCAAAGACAAAAGCATGGGAATTTCTTTTTTAATTCATCCGAGAACTTGCATGTACGTTTTGGCACAGCTGCTCGAGACGCAGGTAGGTAATCTGAGGTGCGGACCTACCAATTACGTTAACAGAAGGATATTGGCCAATAATGGTAGCTGTAGAGTAAAAAAATAAAAATAAAATAAGCTATTTCAACAATCCTCATTCTCACTCAAAAGAGCCGAACCGAGTGGGCGTGACTAGTTTGTGAACGAAACGCTTCTTGAACTTCGATGTAAGCTCTAGTAAAACAAAATCCCGGATGTTTGGGAAATTCCGCCCGACCATTTTTTGTCCGGTTAAAAGAGGATGTCTGGTCACCCCAATTTATTCTAATCTGTTCAGATTTGTTGAACAGATTTGCATAAAGCTAGTGTTTTTAAGCAATGTTCAACTGATTAAGATCGAGAGCTGATGAAGCAGCGTCACTGTGACTGGATTATGAGATCTCGTCGTTCCACATCATGGGCTGTCTACATCCTAGAGGATTTACATGTTACACAAAACCACAGAGACTGTTTAAAACACTGCAGACTACAGTAAAAACTACATGAGCAGCAGAAAGGGCTCGAACGAATGAATGACTGACCATATTCAGAGCATTAGTACAATCAAAGGTCAGCCCGAGGTTCTACAGGCCCACAGGGACACATTAAACCTGCAGTCTGAAACTCCGATACAAGCCTGAAAAACGCTCTAACCCTGAATACTGTCGAGACTGCACTGGGCAGCATCTCATTCAGCGAGGTCATCAGGCCAGAGCTGACGTCTATAAACAAAAGTGAGATAGAGAGCGCCGTGTTAGGGCTCAAATTGATTTTGGTCATACAAGAAGAAATATGAGAGAGCTCTGACGAAGGTAAGGGAGATACTGCTCTGCAATGAGCTATCCAATAAATCCATTGGATTCAGCATTACAAATGAGATCAGGATGATTATTAGCTGAAAACCAGCATGGCTTAAAAAATGTGCTTCATTTACATTTTGTCATTTTTTAACAAAGTTACGGTTTGTTATTTCTCTACAACAAAGCTACTGGAGTCAGCCATTGGCTGAGAGACTGAGTATTACTGCCCCACTTAGACACGTAACCTAGCAACAACGCCAGCCATAACAAAGCAGCAATGTTATAACTATACAAGTACAAAACTGCTCACTTTATACAATCATTATTTATGATTTAAATGAGTTCGATGAAGCTCTTAAAGAGCACTCTGATCCACCCAACAAGCCAAGCTTCATCAGGCTTAATTACAAACGACATCCCAGGCTCTTAATGGATTCACAGCACGACTGAAGAGAAACGACACTGAAGATCAGTTTTAGTTCCATCAACAAAAATGAAGTTAATTATCTTCTAGCTGGTTTTGATTTTAGGGATCAGTCAGAAATGTTACAGGAGAGTTATACAGCATCAGCAGCTTTGTCTCTTCCATCTGCTCATTGTTTTTTTTCCGATTTTCTTCAACACGTCTTTCACTGGTGTTTAAACTCTCCGTCTTTCATTAAACACCATCCATGGCTGATCCGAGCTTCATTCATGGATCTGTTAAGTCCAGATCTTACAACCCAACCAAGCTGCTCATGATCTACAACTAAAACTTTAACATTTCTTACTCATACAAGATTATAAGAGCCGTTTTATTTGCTGAACATCAATAAACTGTCTTTTTGATAAATTAAATGTATTCAAATATATATTTGTGTTTGTTGTCTGTATAATAAACTGTTATTGGGAAATTCTGTTCCTCGTCTATAATTACTGAAGGCCAAAGTTCTGATAGAATGGAACTATACTGCTTACAAAAATTATGTGTGAGCAGTGTATTTTCCTTCCTGAATTATCATAAACAAAGAATTATTTTGCTCTCTTTATCTTAAACAGAACTGAGGTACAATCGCACTAATACACTCAATAGTACCAGGATCTTACCTATAGCTTTCCCTCTCATGTATCAGTGCTTAAATAAACCACTAACAAATCAGTAAAGCTCTTAGACCGTAATAAACACTTGTGGATCATCAGAAAGGTGCTCAGACTTTTGCTCATGATCTGACGAGCCACTCTTAACGCGCTCTTAAGACCAACGTACAGCTTAACATTCCCGTGTTCTCTGGGTTTAGGTCCAGAATGGCATATTTAATATCTTTGCTCTAGATGTATTGACCTTGTGGTGTCCTTGACACACATTTAAGTAAATCCATGCTTTGTTTTTGATGTCAGAAACACAGAATCTTAATATCATACAGACGTGGAAGCAAGGAGGCTTGGTTTTCCTGTGCAACGGAGCATTAATACCAGTCTGAGCACACGCGTTCATCATGTGTGGGTTTATGCCAGCTAGTGGCAAATCTAAAACACGGCGCGTCAGCAAATGGCTTTGTATGGTTAATGGAGCTCGGCAGGCATCATGGCAATACCGGAGTGGCGGCGTGACAGGCGAGGGGGGCTTAAGTGAAGGAACGATTAGCCTGATTTGTGATTCATGGGACCAAAGTGAAAAGTCAGATATCATACTTCACATCGAGTGGTCAAGAGAATTACACGCCTGTCTCAGCACACAACCATCTACTGAGCAACAGCCTGTTAGAAAAGCAGCCGGAGTCAACAAGAGGTGCTCTGAGATAAAAATGGATCAGAAAAGTTTAAATCAGCGCCATTCAAAAATCAAAACGAGGCAAAAGTGCTTAAAACAATTGTATAGCACAAATGCCACCCCTAGGGCCCTACGATTTCTACAATGCAGAGAATCTGGAGAGAACCACAGGAATGAGGAAGAAAGATGGACTTTAGATACAAAGACATGAAATGCACCTGAGAATGAAAAATAACAGGGACACTGTACTGCTCTCCAGAAACAGTGAATTTGTTCCCTTATCAAGTACGCAAACGCTTCCGTCTTTGTGGTACTGCAGCACTGCTGTGTTTGATCCACTCACACCAGCACAACACACACACACACACACACACACACACACAATTGTGCGCTTACACATTCATAACTCATTTTTAGTTTTTAAAACTTGGTTTGTCTCGGGCATTTCAAGTGTTTGTAGTTTCTATTACAGTTTATAACTGGATTGTTGTGAGGGAATAAATGAAAAAGCTACATCGTATACAGTGATACGTTATTAGATATCTTTTTTTATCTTTATTTTTTGGTAAACGTTTTAACACGCCGTTAGCTCTGATGCTTTGATTAAGCTATATTAACTTGTTTTTTTTTTTAAGGCAAACGATTGATGTGAAACGTTTTTGGCCATCTTACCCACCTCTCAAATTACATTTTTGTAAAAAAGCAGTTAAAGCTAACGAACACTAAGATGAGTTCAGATATGCAAGGCATTAAAAACAAGAATTCATCTCATTGTGGGATGCCAAACACCTGGGTCTGCGCTTATGTTCAGGTTCAGAACGAGATTAGGATTCAGCGTTATTTGTACGGGTGACTCACGGCATTTTAGAGCAAATAATGATGGGAACAAACTTAATGCTCCTGCAGCTTTAGTTTTATTTTATTTTAAGGTTTAAAATGAAGATTACGCTCCTGGTTCAGTTAAACACCCGACTCCTGTGAGCGTCTTAAAAATAAGATATCATACGTTCTAGATCATTGTCTAAGGACAATTGGACAGACTTATGAACAGATACTACTGACATGAGCTCCTCTCCAAGGTCATCCAGAAGAGTTTGTTCCTAAGGAGTCGGGTGTGAAAACTGTTCCGTACCATTTATAACCCACCCTCACCAGGGACTATTTCTCCTTTTAAGAATGGTAGCCAAAATAAGGGCAGCAACACTGGTGGGCCAAAAAGAGTGTCCTTATTAGAGGAGATAGCTAGCAATTCCTGGCGGAGTCCAAGATTAAATAGAATGTGTCAGAGGGGAATGAGCACATGGGCCGGCGGACTAGATTAGCATACTCATCAGTGGTGGGTTTAGTACAGGGGGCAATGCGGTTAGACGGAAAAGGTTACAAACTTGGTAAAGACCAATAACCTCATGTCAGACTTGATCTTGATCTCAACCCATTGAGCTCGCATAGACAGAATCCAGACGTCCAATTTAGGCTTTTACAGGGACAGCAGGCCAATGTCCCACAAAACCTAGTTTGTACTAGCATTTAAAACTGTATGGTCGGTATGGTTATTACAGCTACAGGTCAGTACTACTGAATGGGGCAGTGGTTCTTAAAGTGGTGGGAGGGGCCAGTGGAGGGGGTACAGCTGGGCAAATAATAATAATGATAATTCCTCCGTAAAGAATGTGATTTGTTCCTTTATTTTGTTTTGTTCAATACAGAGTTGCCTTTTTAATGAACTGTGGTATTTAAACTACATTCCAGTGAAGTTTGGATGAAAAAAACGGGTCAGAGCCATGAAAACATCTTGTTAAGAAAAAAAACGAAAAAGCCAATGCAATAGAATTTAGAGAAGCACTGATTATAAAAGTAATATTATAAAAGTAATATTATAAAAGTAAAGCAAAAATTGCAAGAGAATAAACTTTTAATTGCCCTGATGACATATGATCACTGGCCACTTTATTAAGTACACTTGGGTTTCCACACTCATTGTACATTTTTATCATTTTCGCTTACCTGTACTTACCTGGACTGTAGTCCAGCTGCTTCTCTACATACTTTGTTCTTTACCTGTCAGGGGCCCCCCAGGGTACAATTTGGTAGTGGATCATTCTCATCACTGCAGTAACCCTGATGCCGAACTGGTACAAGTGGATCAGACACAGCAGTGCTGCTGGAATTTTAAACGTCTTAGGGTCACCGCTGGACTGAAAACAGTCCACAAACCAAAAATGTCCAGCCCCAGCATCCTGTGAGCACTGATGAAGGATTAAAGGATGACTAAGACAAACTATGCAGCAACACACGAGCTGCTGCCTCTGACTTAACAGCTACAAGTTGGAGCAATAAGGTAGATGTGTTCCATAAAGGCACAGTAAGTGACTACAGTATTTAAAACTCCAGCAGCACTGCTGTCTTTGTTCTCTCTTCCCTCCATCTCCAACGAATGGTGTTTCAACAAATGTTGATGACCCCATCCCACCTTTCCCTGGACCCTTCCTGATGAACCTCCTGTCAGGTAAAAGATACTGGCGCATCTGGGAACCAATGGCAGTTCCTGTACCCAGGCTTTGAGGCTCCTTAACCTTTAGTTACCTTTAGGTTTATGGTAAGAACTGCCTTGTTGCTACTACTGAATTACATGTCAGAAATAGTTCTTACTGTGTGTCCGAAATCACACCTTATTTACTATTTACTGTTCCGTTTAGGGTGTTGGGAATTTTGGAGAGCTGTCTAAATTCTCAGCTGACAATTTGATTCCTGATATAGTACACTACATTGTTACGAAAAAATAGTGGGCCACCGATGTACACTACTTACAGACTAATATAACAAAACATAAAGGTTTCCTTACTCGGCAAGGCTGACGGACGAATCTGAAACCACCGAAGTGTTGAATTTCGATTGGTTTATGCAACTGTGTCTGGATTCCCACTTTTGTCTTGCCCTCTGCTCCCCCATACAGTGTTCTACACAGAACACACTATACAGTGAACGGCGAATGATTAAACAGAGTGGACCATTTCAGACACACCCTTACCATCTCTGATTAAAACAGTACATTTGTTCACTGGCGATGCAAATAATTACAATTTGTGAGTAACTTTGGGACTCACTTTACTGCCATCTACACCTTTTCATTTAATCTTTTCCATTTCAGAAACTACTGATATATTGCCCTCAGTGTTGAGACAATTAAAGTACTTGTGCCATTGCCACGAAACGAAAGTCACAAATCCGGGCCCGAAATCTCATAGTATGAGCTCTGATACACGACCCATCTACAAAACATCAAATGAAGTACTACCTTGATCTCAGATTAATGAATACAGCAGCCTACACTCCCTGTGCTGTGTGACTAGCAGAAGAACAAATCCTCCAGCCATTAAAGCTTTCCATTGTTTATTAAACCATAGGGTTTTTTAATCAAGGAAGAACGTTGTCACTATAGCAGGTGCACAGTGACAATGTGTCAGTCTGTACACCAGAACGTTCTGAGTGTCGACTCAAACAGACAATTTTGCATCACGTGGCTACCTTCATGACATCACGCAGAGTCTGCTATTAAATTTCCCTGCCTAAAATATCCGCTAATCGTACGAAAATCGTATGCTCGCTCAATGACTCTTACAGTTTATAATAGAAATATCAGAACATAAATGTGCATCGACAACATTCCTGCATTTTATAACATTTTATAAATTCGTTCAGACACACTACTCTTCTTTTTTCTTTAAACGTTTTCTATCGCTTTGCGTGTCCAGCAGGTTGGTTGGTTGGTTGGTGGGATTTAACGCTATTTCAGCTCTTCAGCCATTTCGTGACAGGAAAGGTATTGTATTATTGTGTTCTGTTATTTTGTCCTGAAATGTGGACTCTGTTTGAAGATGGTCAAGAAATTTAGTACTTTATTTGCTTTATATTTGTTTAAAATGTAAGTTAATGTATTTGACATTAATGGGACTGTGGTGGCCTAGCACTTAAGGTACTGGACTCTGGACCTGAAGGTCCTGGGTTTAAATCCCATGTCTGTCAAACTGCCACAGTTGGATTCTTAAGCAAAAATCTTAACCCACCATTGTTTAAACTGTAAGACTATATCAGTTGTAAGTCGCTCTGGATAAGGACGTCTGCTAAATTCCATAAATGTAATGTAAATCTGAACTTTTCATTTTATAGCTATGTATTTTGGGCATTCAGATGTTTAATAGTAGTAGTTTTCCTGCATTCCTCACATGGGTGTTCTTCTCCCTTCAATGAAAAGGAGTGTGTAAATCGGGTGTGACATCGAGTACGTCGCAGTATGTTTGAGTTGTACGGATTTACCCACTCATTTCTTAACGTCCATATAGCACGGTGTTCGTTTAAACCCGAGACACTGTTTTTATGAGTTGCAAGCATTTTTGGTTTTAAGATCTCATGCCAAAGTCTGTAACTTCTGAGCATTAGCGGCTCAAAAGGCTCAAAGTAATTATGCTAATATTAAGCGTTTAGAACAGAAGCACATTCGAGATGCTGCCCAGGTGTGAATGAATGGTGTTATCGGTAAAAAGGTAATAATAACAGAAACCCACCCACAGACCAACATCACAAGAAAGGAGTCAGTGTAGCCATTTTAAGCATCCTTGGCCCAAACACTGAGCAGTGGGACTCGGAAGACGAAGAAAAGCGAGGAGTGGGCAGGAGCGAGGTGGGCCGTCAGACGAAAATAGAAACGAGAGCAGAGAGAGCAATGAGGGAGGACAGCCACGGTGAGGGAACATGCATTTTACACCGGAGCCAGGACACAGCACGTCACTGCCATTAGCACGTAGACGCTCCGTCTGGGAACTTCTCAGGTTCAGGCTGAAGTCGTGACAGACATGTCTTTCTTTGTCTCACAAACTTTTGCCAACTGATGCCATGATTAACATAAAAGCGTACGTCTATGTTTTTTTTAAACACTTCCTTACATTACTCCTGCCAGTCAGGACCATTATTTCAAGTCAAGTCAGCACCTTAGACGTACACGAGACCAATTATCAGAACTGCCGCCAGCCGAAAGGAGATTGCTGCAAGTGCTTATTTGATTCCCCGCTGTCAGGAACCTTCAGGTTATGCAACAAGGTAGAGGTTCGGTGAAACTCACAAGAGAATTTCAGGTTAAAAGACTAAACCCAGCATTCTCAAGCCTGTCCATCAATCGTATTACAAATGTGTGGTATATTGATCTAGACATCATAGCAATCAGAGTAATTAAATCAGTGTGGAAAAGAAATGGAGCCCACAAAGACAGGCGCTGGAGATTCCACTTATAAGCGCACACCCTGTCCTTTTTTTTTTTTTACCACATTCTCAACCCATAGTACTTCAAATCACTCCATATGTCAAAACAAACGTATTGTATTTTTGGTAGTTTTATCACCGTGGGACAGATATTGCATTAAAAGATACCAGTGGAACCAATATGGATTTGCGTCCCCTGACAGACGCAGTCCTCCCACAGGGGTCAATTTTAATTCAAAAAAGTCACCAGGTCGACTTGAATCCTTTCAGCCTGACTTTCATTTATGACACTCCACAGTAAAGGTGGCTTTAAGAGCCTGGAAAAATTGCTCATGATGTGAGCGAGGGTGAGTCAGTCAAACTCCATGAGCAGGGCTAACAATTCGGGTTATAAGAACAGATTATACTTTGTTAAAATACCTTTTTTGGATTTTGCCACAGTAATTATTTTTTGTAACCAGACTTAAAGAAAACCGCTCATTCTTATTTTCTTATTTTCAAATTTGTGTCACGATTTACGATATTTAACGTGATTTTTTAAAAAGACAGACCTTTCATAACAACTTGTTTAATAATAATAAAAGGAGTAGAATGTAGTTTTTAAAAGACCTTAAGAGGTCCTGGCAGAAATTTCTGAGCATCAATAAAATGTGTTTAGTACAATTATTGACGTTATCTTCTTTTTTTCATCAAAATGTCGCAAACGACTTAATTAGAAAATGCTAATTGTGTTTACATCCACTACATTTATGATTTAAGATTTAACTTAAATACATTTTGATATTAATTTTGAAGTTAATTACTAATTAAAATTTTATTATTTATTACTTAATTTTACTAATACTACGACTTAATTTTTCAACATCTAGGCCACCCAAGGAGGACGGGTCTCTTTTTGACTCTTGGTCCTCCCAAGATTTCTTCCTTCTATATTTAGAAGGAGAGTTTTTATTTTTGAGTTTTTTCTTGCCACTGTCACCCTAGGCTTACTCAATTTGGGATTGGCCTTTTAAGATAATATAATATTTTAAAGCTGCTTTAAGACAATGCTCCATTGTAAAAAGCGCTATAAAAATAAATTAGAATTTGAATGCGAAGAAACTTTAGATGATGTAGACCAGATAAGAAACAAACAAGAATGGAGGAATTTAACTCTGTTTGGTCTGTCTTTTAGCAGAATAATCTTTACATCCATTCTTTTTTCCAATCCCTTTAAAGTACCAGAAAGTCCAGGCTTTAAATCCCACCTCTGCCACAGTTGAGTGCCTGAGCAAGGCCTTTAACTGTAGTGTAAGTTGCTCTGGATAAGAGCATCTGCTAAATGACATAAATGTAGCCTACATTATAATTTTAACACATAATGTTTACATTCAGTCGGGTTGACTATTAAATCAGCTATAAATGCAACAAAATCAATTCTATTTTATTTTTGGTCCAATCAGGTGGAACAAAATCATGTGACCTGATCCGTCAAATCACAGCTTGAGAAAAAAACATTTTCACCTTCTTTTTACCCAATTTGGCTTTAAAGATATTCGAACTTTTTCATCTTATCCAGGCGTAAAACTCGTATTGTGACATTTGGGTGTTTTTTCAAATTATGGACTTATTTCCGTTCAGGTTTTTCTTGCGAAAAAAAAATCCCCAAAACTCGCTTTTCTTTAAAGGCAGATCGTAGAGTAAAATTTTATTTATTTTAAGTAAGCTGTGTTGCATTTAACAGCTTTCAATATACGGTTAGAGAAACATTTTGAATTCGGATTTACCACTATTCATGAGATTTATATGAATTCACAGAGGAAACTAAATTGGAGTTAAACATGGAACTAAGCATTTAAAAAATCTGAGCAAACAAAATAGAGGTGATGGTGATAAAGTCGAGAGAATAAGAAAATCGTCTTTGGATGGCAAAAAGCAAAGGACGAGGACGTGCAAGAGTAGCGGAGGCGGAGTCTGCAGTTACATAGTCTACGAGAGATGCTGTAGCGGTAAAATAAACAATGGTAGAAGAAGTGAAGAAGAAGGGAGCCAGACAGCAAGAGATGTACTTTCTTTTTTAAATTGTTCCTAAAAAGAGAGTTAAGAAATAAAACATGATAATCCTTAAGTAGTTAACTGAAGCAAAACAACTGACTTGTAACTGTTTTCTTAAGAATAAACACACACAAGATGATCTTAAGACTCTTTTCTGAATCCGGTCCCAGAATTCCAACAAGGTTACATTAAATTTAACTCCTGAGAATTCGAACCCAGAGGAAGCTGATGTGCCCCTCCTTCCAGACCTCGTTAAGGTCAGGCGCTGGTCCTAAATTCATGAAATTCTGCAAGCTTTTATCTCCCACTTAAGTAACGTGAGCTCACAATGTGCATGTGTGGAAGGTGTCTCCTACTGTTACCAAAAGGTGAGAAAGCAAGTTGTGCCCCATGACGCACTTAATTATCCTCCTAATTTCACAGGCACAGCTTTTAAGGCGATGTTGTTGTAGATTTTCCAGCTCTAATATTCCTGTTCTTGGGTGTACGCTGCTATGAAGGTGGGACGCTCTGATCGGGTACGTCTCGGTGCTGTATGAGGTGAAAATGCAGATGGTGTGGGTTGGAGAATGCAGAGAACGGGCTTGTTAATGAGGCTAGATGTGCCCATTTGTCTTCATTATCAGATCGCACTTGCAGTGTTCAAGCAAGTCAGCGTAGCAGAACAGAGCGGCTCCTCCCTACCCAAAACGCACAGGCGGTCATGTTTGCAAAGAGATAAAAGGTGGTCTGCAGAAGGATGGGGATTTAGCCTCTTGGTGTCTTTGTCTGTTTGAAGACGCAAGTGATCGCAGACCTCGGATCAGTTTAAATCAGGCCAGCCCTCGATGAAGCGAGCTTTCACTCGGTCTGAACCAGTGCAGGGTTGGGTTTATAACACAGGTGGGAAACGTGGGGAAAAATATCCCCTTATTTACGCATTCTTACCGTCTTTTATAGATAGTATGTTTTTGAAAAGCCAATATGGAACTGTGGGACTGTGCGAATGTCGGAACGTTTTTACAGTTTTAGGACACTAACCCCCTTTCCCATGTGTTCACACCACAGGAAATGCAGTGTAAAGGAACTTTTGTAGGCTCTACTTCAAGACAGGGTCTTTCAGGAACCCCTGAGTGATGCAAGTAAATCTGTGGTGGTCTAGTGGGTTAAGGTAATGGACTATGGATCAGAAGGTCCAGGGTTGAATCCCTGAACAAGGTTTTTGCTTTTAGTGCTCACTGAACAGTGGACTAAAAAATACAAGTAACAAAGTAAATTTTTAATAAAGAAAAAGCACAATATAAACTAAAAGACATGGAAAGGCCTAATACTTTTGCACAGTACTGTTGTTACAATATAAATATCTTAATTTAAATATAGTAAGGTACATCATTAGTAATGACTTGCCTCAATTTATTTACTGTCCTTCAGGTTTTCTATTTTAGTTATTTTTTTTAAGTCCTTGATTCTCTGGACTGACCCTTATTGTTTAATTAGACTAATAAAAAAAAACTTGACATACCATAAGTTCAAAAGGTCCTATAAAACATCAAAAGCGTGCCAACAGCCTCAAATTCTTTACTAACATATTTTTATTACCCAAATGACTACAATTAAATTGATTTAAACCAGCTCAACGTCATGATTTTCGAATTTAACCAAATTCCATAAATGCATGACTAATTCAATCTTAAATGTAATCCGAATTGGATCACTTTATGAGCTGAACTTTTGACTTTAAGTTTAAAATTGGTACTTAATTAATTTGGTCAAAAATGCTAGACCACTTCGAGTCCCAGGTAAAGGCTTCCTGCTGGGCATAGCATCAAGTGAAGTGAAGGCAGTGCCTAAAGGACAGGAACTAAATCAGAGGGGATCATCCCCCGGCACTGCAAATGCATCCATGGACTTCACCTGAGCCCCCTGTGACCCTGAGCAGCTTAAAACCGAAATAACCTTGAATGATTTTTTTGTCGTTTAGGGTTAGAGCTCTTACTCCGGTTACCTACGCAGTAATGAGAAACTGTGACATAAAGAGATGCTGTTCTGTACAAAATTTCGTTTTGACCTGTACGCCGTTGCCTGTGAGACATTAAAATTTAGCAGGATACCAAAATAAAAAGGCCTGCTCTGGAGACCAGGAGAATCAGAAATCATTTACAAAATTCAATCATAATCAATAGAGCGATTTAGGGATGCTTGAGATGGAGGAGGAAATGGGGGGAAGGTGTTCTGTTAGTACTAAAGCACACACTCACCCTCCGTCTGCGAGGTCATCAGCCTCTGGCACAGTCCCGTGATGTCTCCGTAATCCTCCTGAATTTTGACGACCGCCTCGGTGCCTCGGAGCTCCATGAGAGAGCGCAGGTCCAGCAGGGAGCAGCCGAAGCCGTCGACATTGTTTCTTTGGTTCTTGGCGTAAAAATCGCTGTTCCTCATGTCCCCCATGGTGGCCAGGTGCGTATTACACGATACCTTCGTTCTGAGATCAAAGCGGTCTGCAGGAACCGTGCGAGGATCCGAGAGAGTGGGGGGGGTGAAGATGATCTAAAGATGCTCTCGATGAAAAATTAAGCTCAAGCACGAGGTGAGGGGAAGATGGAGATGAAAAAGAACCAAAATGATCTTTCCAAAGAAATCTGGTCCAGTCCAGTCGAGTGCACGGGTGATGGAGGAGGACAAGCGGGGACGTGTTCCCGAGGATCAGCGCGGCTGCGGAGCGGCGTCGCTCCACACGGCGTTTCCCATTTCAGCCCGTCTCCACTCGGCTCCTGTCTACATGGTGATCCTCTCCATTACTCCTTCAGAGAGAGACAGAGAGTGGGTGTGAGAGCAGCAAGATATGAGAAAGAGAAAGAGAGAGAGAGCGAGAGAGAGAGAGAGAGAGACAGAGCGCGAGAGAGAGAAAATGAGAAGGAGGAGGGGGGAGAGAGGTGAGGCAAGTAAATCTCAAAGCAGCATGCAGCACAATAGATAGATAGCGAGATTGAGAGAGAAAGAGAGCGAGCGAGAGTGTCGACTCCTGTGGAGCGAGAGAATTGAGCTGTCCATCCATTTTATCCATTCATCATTATAACTATTCACCATCCATCCACCCTGCTATCCATCCACATAGATATAACCCACCCATTCTTTTACACGTGTACTCACCCTCATCCATTTATCCCTCTATCCCTCTATCTATTAACCCATCCATCCACCCAATAATCCATTCACTAGGAAGGCACCGAATTCTGCAACCAAAATTATTTGTCCAAAATAAACCAATAAGACAACAAAACATTTTAGATCACAGTTTTACTGGCCCTTTGTACCTTTGTACTTGCCCATGAAAACAAAACAAGGTTTTAATTTATGAATCCTATAGGTTGTAACGATTAGTCCAAACAAAAGAGGATTCATTGTTTGCTCAGAACACTTGATAAAAATTTAACATCATTTTCTATGTTTAATTTAACACAGGCAGTCACATTTTGTTTCTTAATAATTTATAAGCAATGTTACAGTAATATATATTAACTAGCTGAAACGGACTTAATGCTCATTTCCTACAATATGTTAAGCGGCACTGATTAACTTGACCCCTGCTGGATTGTGTCGTCATTTGCCTGATGGATGGTTGTAAGCTGGTCGATTTGGAGAAATGTTGTCGTTTGTCAGCAGAGCCTGCTTTCTGTGGTTAGTTGTCCTCTTAAAAAACCCACATGCAGTCATTGCAATTGCATTGCATTAAAAGGATTTCACAGCTGCTTTACTGCTAATCACAGCATTAGGAACAGTGGTTCATTTGCATTGAAGAAGGCTTCAGGGTGCCCAAGAAAGTCAAGCAAGTGTCAGGCTCGTCTCCTAACGAGGATGCGTCCCAGAGTTTAACATGTTGCTGGAACCAGATCAATGTTATTGTTATTTAGTCTGTGTCTGGTTTAATGTTTTGGCTGATCTGTGTAAAATGTTTATATTAGAACATCTACACAAGGTCCAGATCACAGGAAAACACACGATCACCAGGTAAAACGGACTCGTGCTTAGCTGAAGATGACATGTGGGAAGATAAACGCGAAAAAAACTAAACAGAGGCCAAACAGCGCTCAAATACCCAATTTAATAACTTAAAAAATAAAATGAATTTGATATGAAACACCAAGTAAACAAGCCATATACGAACAACTATTCATGCTCTGGACCTCTGAGAATAAAGTACCCTCTACAATGAGCCTCACAACCCACAGATCCCAAACTCATCCTCATCCAAACAGACAAGCTGAGCTCAGAAACACAAAACAGTACAAAGCAACACAGGAGAAGCAAAAGTGGAACAGCAGTGTTCATCTTAATCAGCTCTGTTGTCTGCATTTCTCTTTCACATATCAATCACACGTATCCGTTATCTCACGTATAGAGAATTGAGCCATTAACGAGGTCAGATCAGCTCGTAATCGCTGATTAAACAAACTTAACCCCAAGGGTTAAGCTCAATTTCGGCCTACATCATAAAATAATTCGCTCATTTCGCTGTCAATCAAAAAGGGATTCAGCCTCAGACTGATCATCCAATCATCATGCAGAAGCTGAGCGTCCGGGCCAGCCGAGGCCAGCCCACTGCCCC